>WNWK01026921.1:0-26850 GCA_009830355.1 Cherax destructor | reverse complement strand
GGCATTTAGTAGTTCTGAGCATATAAGGACTCTGTGATATACAGGCCAACCCCCCTTTTGCCTGTTCACTCTGTCACATCTGTATAGGTTGTAGCCAGGGATCCATATTTCATTGTCCAAGTGATCCTTTATGTGGGTCTCTGTGAAAGGCAAACATTGCATTTGACTCTGTAAGCAGTCCACGGATGTAAGGTACAGTGGACCCCGATTTGAGGGCCCCCCAAACACACCCATTTATGTAAGTTTATTTTTTTAAATGCTTTTGTAATTTGTTTTTGGGGGTCTAAACGGACTAGTCTATTTTACATCATTTCTTAAGGAGATAAATTCGTTTGGTAATGGCACTTCACAGCATTCTGGAATGAAAAATACGTAATGGGTACCACTGTATCTTGTTGTTTGTTGCTGACTTTAGACCCTGTATTTTGCAAAGATAAATTTCCGTAGATTGGTGGGGAGGGGGTCTTTTTTCCCTGGCACTAATATCTGTTCTGGAGTGGGGCCATTGACTGTGGTTCCACCAAAAAATGATTGCAGTTGGTGTATATTTTTCTTTCCTGCCAGTTTTTTTTTCCTTCCTTGCGCTAAAAACCTCTCTCTGGAGTGGCTTTGGCTGGTTTTTTCCCATGGTCTGGATGTTTTGTGTCGTCTTGTACCCTTTAGGTGGTGTGCCTGGAATTGGTTTCATTCTTTCCTGAACTGATGAGTGACACATTTCAGGGTGGAAAAGCTACAGAAAGGAGGTTGCATTTTCCTGTTGTCATATGGGCACGGCATTTTCTGGGGTGGTCAAAGTTGCATGTCCCATCTGTTTTCCCAGAAATTCCATGCCTGCAGATACCAAATGCATAATACGTATTTGCATAGGCCTGGTTTGTGTTTGCTTTGTTTTTTTGTGACTGTGTTCCCTAATGTATTCCCTATTGGTGCGTGTTTACCTGTCTCATTTCTATCTTTCTATCTTTATTTACATTAACGACTTCATTATTAGCCTTAACCTTGTAATTTGTTAGCAGCTTTATTATTGACATTAATGACTTTGACTCGGACTATTAACTAGTCACACAGTGTGTCTAGTTAATGTTTTAAGTCTGAAACGTTGTTATAAGTTTCTCCTGTGCTGGTTATTTGTGTATTGTTCCAGTCATGATATTGTGACTTTTTTGTTATCTATTGTGTCACTATTGATTTCCCCATTTCTCATTTATGTACATATACAGCCTCTCCTCACTTAGCAACATACTTATTTACCGACGTGGCCTTAGGAATGGACCCCAATGGAAATAAGTCACTTTGACTTTTTTGGGTTATCCTAGGTTCTCTACACATATGCTGCTATGTATGATAATCTATGTAACTGTATTTGTGTATACCTGAATAAACTTACTCCGTCGTTAAGTGAGGAGAGGCTGTATAGATTGTGAAGGAGAGGTCCCAAGCTGACCCCTGTAGAACACCACTTGAAATGGTTCCCCCTTATGCTAATGTACATGTATGCTAGTGTCCTTTTTTTTTTGTGCTTATCAGTATTTTATTACATATAAACTACATTTTGTATACTACACAAAGAAAAATTTTGTTTGTATTGGTCGGTCACGCCTCAGTCTGGAAAAGAATTTCTCCTCCGATATCATGTGCTGCTGTTTTGTTCAGCAATTTCTTGTATGGAACTGTATTTAAAGGCTTTACTGAAGTCCAGTATTTAGATCATTACAGCGTTCTCCCATATGCTCAATCACTAGAGCACACAGCTCACACACTGAGGTCCAGGGTTCGATCCCCGGTGCAGATGAAAACATTAGGACATGTTTCCATAAGACACCTAATGTCCCTGTTCACCTAGCAGTAAAATACAGTGGACCCCCGGCTAACGAACACCCCGGAAATCATACAATTATGTAAGTATAATATTGTAAGTGCTTGTGGAAGTGTATTTTTGGGGTCTGAAATAGACTAACCTATGTGACATTATTTCTTAAGGACGTAAATTCGTTTGGTAATGGCACTTGAGCAGGCTTCTGGATGAAGTTTTTTCGTTAGCCGGGGGTCCACTGTAGGTACCTGGGTGTTAGTGGACTGGTGTAGGGTGCATCCTGGGGACAAAATTGACCTAATTTGTGGGAAATGCTCTACACAACAAGGGACTTTCTATATAGTAGTACAGTGGTACCTCGAGTTACGATGGTCCCCAAAATCGCCCTTTTATGTAAGTTTATTTTTTTAAATGCTTTTGTAAGTATATTTTTGGGGGTGTAAAAGGACTAGTCTATTTTACATTATTCCTTATGGGGATAAATTCGTTTGGTAATGGCACTTGAACAGCATTCTCGAACGAAAAAATATCGTAACTCGAGGTACCACTGTATGTATATGTCACTGATGTCAGCTATGGTCTGTATACCTTGTACTTGTAGAACTATAGATCTTTTTCTTTCAACAAATTGGCCGTTTCCCACCAAGGCGGGGTGGCCCAAAGAGAAAAACAAAAGTTTCTCTTTTTAACTTTAATACAGTCATACCTCGGTTAACGATGGTGTCGGATAACGATAAATTTGGTTAGCGATACATTTTTACATCAAAATATTGACTCGGTTTACGATGATTGTTCGGTTTACAATATTCGTCCCGGATGCGTCCGCGTAGCGCCCAGCTGTGCGGGCACTCCAGGGAGCGTCAGTGTGCTATTGTTTACAAGCAAGAGCAACCACCACCCACTCCACCCACACATTCATACCAGTATATTGTCATTATTCCACTGTTTTTAGTGCTTGCAACTGCTAAATAAGCTACCATGGGTCCAAAGAAAGCTCCTAGTGCCAGCCCTGTGGTAAACAGTGTAGCAGGGATGCAGGGAGTGAAGCATTCATGCAGGGAGTGTAGCATTCATGCAGGGAGTGTAGCATTCATGCAGGGAGTGTAGCAATCATGCATGGAGTGAAGCATTCATGCAGGGAGTGTAGCATTCATGCAGGGAGTGTAGCATTCATAGAGGGAGTGTAGCATTCAAGCAGGGATTGTAGCATTCATGCAGGGAGTGTAGCATTCAAGCAGGGAGTGTAGCATTCAAGCAGGGAGTGTAGCATTCAAGCAGGGAGTGTAGCATTCAAGCAGGAGTGTAGCATTCAAGCAGGGAGTGTAGCATTCATGCATGGAGTGTAGCATTCATGCAGGGAGTGTAGCATTCATGCAGGGAGTGTAGCATTCATGCAGGGAGTGTAGCATTCAGCAGGGAGTGTAGCATTCATGCAGGAGTGTAGCATTCATGCAGGAGTGTAGCATTCATGCAGGAGTGTAGCATTCATGCAGGAGTGTGGCATTCATGCAGGGAGTGTAGCATTCATGCAGGAGTGAGCATTCATGCAGGATAGCATTCATGCAGGAGTGTAGCATTCATGCAGGAGTGAGCATTCATGCAGGAGTGTAGCATTCATGCAGGAGTGTAGCATTCATGCAGGGAGTGTAGCATTCATGCAGGAGTGTGACATTCATGCAGGGAGTGTAGCATTCATGCAGGAGTGTAGCATTCATGCAGGGAGGTAGCATCATGCAGGAGTGAGCATTCATGCAGGAGTGTAGCATTCATGCAGGAGTGTAGCATTCATGCAGGAGTGTAGCATTCATGCAGGGAGTGAGCATTCATGCAGGGAGTGTAGCATTCATGCAGGAGTGTGCATTCATGCAGGGAGTGTGGCATTCATGCAGGAGTGTAGCATCATGCAGGAGTGTAGCATCATGCAGGGAGTGTAGCATTCATGCAGGAGTGAAGCATTCATGCAGGAGTGTAGCATTCATGCAGGAGTGTGCATTCATGCAGGGAGTGTAGCAGGCATGCAGGAGTGTAGCATCATTGCAGAGGAGTGTAGCATTCATGCAGGAGGTAGCAGCATGCAGGGAGTGTAGCATGCATGCAGGAGTGTAGCATTCATGCAGGGAGTGTAGCATTCATGCAGGGAGTGAAGCATTCATGCAGGGAGTGTAGCATTCATGCAGGAGTGTAGCATTCATGCAGGGAGTGTAGCAGGCATGCAGGGAGTGTAGCATTCATGCAGGAGTGTAGCATTCATGCAGGAGTGTAGCAAGAGGAGTCATGCAGGGAGTGTAGCATTCATGCAGGGAGTGTAGCATCATGCAGGGAGTGTAGCATTCATGCAGGAGTGTAGCATTGGCATGCAGGGAGTGTAGCATTCATGCAGGGAGTGTAGCATTCATGCAGGGAGTGTAGCATGCATGCAGGGAGTGTAGCATCATGCAGGGAGTGTAGCATTCATGCAGGGAGTGTAGCATTCATGCAGGGAGTGAGAGCATTCATGCAGGGAGTGTAGCATTCATGCAGGGAGTGTAGCAGGCATGCAGGGAGTGAAAGGGGCATGCAGGGAGTGTAGCATTCATGCAGGGAGTGTAGCATTCATGCAGGAGTGAAGCATTCATGCAGGGAGTGTAGCATTCAAAGAAAAAGGCCAGTAACCCCAGAAAAGAACTTGCCACCTGCAGTGTTAATGGAAGGGGATTCCCCTTCCAAACACTAGCATACTATACTCCATCCTTTCCCCTCCTCCACACATCAACAACTCTTCAATAAATGTAAGTGACATGTTATTGTACTATATTTACATGTATTTCTTTAATGTTCATTAAATTGTGTATTATTTAATGTCAAAAAGTTGTAAAAAATATTTTATTTTACTACTTTTGGAAGTCTGGAACGGATTAGTTTTATTTCCATTATTTCTTATGGGGAAAATTGAGTCGGATAACGATTTATTCGGTTACAGATACGCCCTCTCTGACGGATTAATATAGTTAACCGAGGTATGACTAATGTATACAGGAGAAGGGGTTACTAGCCCCTTGCTCCCGGCATTTTAATCGACTTTTGACACGCATGGCTTACGGAGGAAGAATTCTTTTCCACTTCCCCATGGAGATAAGAGAAAATAAGAGCAAGAACTAGTAAGAAAATAGATGAATCCCAGAGGGGTGTGTATATAGTATATGCTTGTACAAGAATGTGTAATGTGACCTAAGTGTAAGTAGAAGTAACAAGACATACCTGAAATCTTGCATGTTTATGAAACAGAAAAAAGACACCAGCAATCCTACCATCATGTAAAACAGTTACAGGCTTTTGTTTTACACTCACTTGGCATGACAGTAGTACCTTTCTGGGCGGTTGCTGTCTACCAACCTACTACAGTGGTACCTCGAGTTACGATGGTCCCCAAAATCGCCCTTTTATGTAAGTTTATTTTTTTAAATGCTTTTGTAGGTATATTTTTGGGGGTGTAAAAGGACTAGTCTATTTTACATTATTCCTTATGGGGATAAATTCGTTTGGTAATGGCACTTGAACAGCATTCTCGAACGAAAAAATATCGTAACTCGAGGTACCACTGTACCTAGGAAGAACTATAGATTTTTTTTTATTATGATTATTATAGTATTCTTTTGTCTGTGTTTTTCTTAATTCTTTATTGCATTATTGTTTTTTTATATTTGACATTCGTTTTTTAATTCTTGTATTTTCTTCCAGAATTATACTTCGGAGAACATTCAGAATGGGTTTTACAAGAGAGCCTCAGAATGTTGGCACCGGCAAGGTTAGCCGCGGAGCGTTAATTGTGATGGAAGGTTGCGATCGCTCAGGTAAAACAACACAATCTAAGTTACTCAAGAAAACCTTGGATGATGCTGGCAAACCAACAGAATTTATGTGCTTTCCAGGTAAGAACTTTAGCAAAAGTCAAATAATATTCAATTAGTGCCAATTAATGAACGAAAATAGTGATGGAGAATAAAAATAAAAAAGAATAAAGAATAAAGATTTTATTTCTTTGCAAAGGTTACAATGTGTAATTATAATTTTGATTTACTGTATTAAGTACAAAGAAAGCCACTATCATGGACTTTATTCTGGTTTTTAACTTTGAACTGTTAACCCAGGATAACCCAAGAAAACCACGAGGTGTGGCTTATTTCCATTGAGTTGTTGAGTCCACCCACATCAGTCGACTAACTGAATTGGGTGGCATTGGATGGTTTTGCAATATATATAGTAACAAGTTGCTTACAGATTTAGGAAAACTTTGTATTACATATTCAACAGAATCCATTTATTATGCAAAACATAATAATTGTACCTTATGTATATATATATTTACTGTTGTTAAAACTATCATAGGTAGTAGGTTGGTAGACAGCAACCACCCAGGGAAGTACTACCGTCCTACCAAGTGAGTGTAAAACAAAAGTCTGTACAGTGGTCCCTCGGTTTTCGCCAAAAATTCGTTCCAGAATGCTGCTCAAGTGCCATTACCGAACGAATTTACTTCCTTAAGAAATAATGTCACGTAGGTTAGTCTATTTCAGACCCCCAAAAATACACTTGCAACAGCACTTACGAAAATACACTTACATAAATGTTCGAGTTTGGAGATGCACGAAAACCGAGGGACCACTGTATTTGTTTTACATGATGGTAGGATTGCTGGTGTCTTTTTTCTGTCTCATAAACATGCAAGATTTCAGGTACGTCTTGCTACTTCTACTTACACTGACGTCACACTACACATACATATACAAATTTATGTTGACACACTCATCTGAGTTTTCTTTGATTTTATCTTAATAGTTCTTGTTCTTATTTCTTTTCCTTTCATATCCATGGGGAAGTGGAATAAGAATCTTTCCTCCGTAAGCCATGCATGTTGTAAAAGTCAACTAAAATGCCGGGAACAATGGGCTAGTAACCCCTTTTCCTGTATAGATTTACTAAAAAGAAAACCGTCAAAGTGGGATGTCTGAATGTGCGTGGATGTTGTGCGAATGATAAGAAAGAGCTGATTGTAGATGTTATGAATGAAAAGAAGCTGGATGTACTGGCTTTAAGTGAGACAAAGATGAAGGGGGTAGGAGAGTTTCAGTGGGGAGAAATAAATGGGATTAGGTCAGGAGTTTCAGATAGAGTTAGAGCTAAAGAAGGAGTGGCAATAATGTTGAATAATCAGTTATGGCAGGTAAAGAGGGAGTATAAATGCTTAAATTCAAGGATTATGTGGAGTAAAATAAAGGTTGGATGTGAAAAGTGGGTTATAGTAAGTGTTTATGCACCTGGAGAAGAGAGAAGTGGAGAGGAGAGAGAGAGATTTTGGGAAATGTTGAGTGCGTGCGTGGGGAGTTTTGAACCAAATGAGAGAGTACTTGTGGTTGTGGAACTTAATGCTAGTGGGTAAAAATGTTGTGGAGGGAGTAGTAGGTAAATTTGGGATGCCAGGGGTAAATGTAAATGGAGAACCGTTAATAGAGCTATGTGTAGAAAGAGGTTTGGTAATAAGTAATACAGTGGACCCCCGAGTATCGTAATTAATCCGTTCCAGGAGCTAGTACTTAACACGAAGTTTATGAAATTCGGACCATTATTTCCCATAAGAAATAATATAAATACAATTAATCCGTTCCACAAAAAAATATTCACATATAAAATAATTAAAAACAATATACAGTGGTACCCCGACTTACGATATTTTTTCACTCCAGAATGCTGTTCAAGTGCCATTACCAAACGAATTTATCTCCATAAGAAATGATGTAAAATAGACTAGTCCTTTTAGACCCCCAAAATTACACTTACAAAAGCATTTAAAAAAATAAACTTACATAAAAGGGTGTGTTTGGGGACCATCGTAAGTCGGGGTACCACTGTATATGTATACATTTACTTACCTTTATTGAAGAGTTGCAGGCATCTGGAAGATAGAGTAATGAGTAATGAAGGTCCTCTTGGGCATTTTCTTCCAAAACAGGCCTGTTTCATCACAATTAAACACTTGTTGGGGGAGGAATTCTTCAGCCTCTACGAAGGGAAATCCCCACTCCCTGCATGCCTGCTACACTCCCTGCATGCCTGCTACACTCCCTGCATGCCTCTGACACTCTCTGCATGTCTGCTACACTCCCTGCATGAATGCTATACTCCCTGCATGCCTGCTATACTCCTGCATGCCTGCTACACTCCCTGCATGAATGCTACACTCCCTGCATGAATGCTACACTCCTGCATGAATGCTACACTCCTGCATGAATGCTACACTCCCTGCATGAATGATACACTCCCTGCATGCCTGCTACACTCCCTGCATGAATGCTACACTCCCTGCATGCCTGCTACACTCCTGCATGCCTGCTACACTCCCTGCATGTCTGCTACACTCCCTGCATGAAAGCTACACTCCCTGCATGCCTGCTAAACTCCCTGCATCAATGCTAAACTCCTGCATGCCTGCTAACTCCCTGCATGCCTGCTACACTCCCTGCATGCCTGCTACACTCCTGCATGAATGCTACACTCCCTGCATGAATGCTAAACTCCCTGCATGAATGCTACACTCCCTGCATATGCTAAACTCCTGCATGGCTGCTACACTCCCTGCATGAATGCTAAACTCCCTGCATGCCTGCTACACTCCCTGCATGAATGCTACACTCCCTCCATGAATGCTACCACAGGGGTGCCACTAGGAAGCTTCTTTGGACCCATGGTGACTTATTTCACAGTGACAATCACTAAAGCACCAAAAAAAACACCAAATGTAGTGTGAATGTTTGAAAGAGCGCGCTAGGTAATGTTCTCTCAATGGTAAACAACGCTTCACTGGCGGCGTCCTGCGTCCCGCGCAGGCGCGGAGCAGGCGGACAGGTCTAATATGTTACGAAACACGAGCGGTTTTACGATTCTCGAAATCGTAAAAAGCTTACGAAACACGATGTTTACAAAGTAAGAACCTTACGAAACTCGGGGGTCCACTGTACATATTTTATGAAAAAGAAGATAAATACAGTGGACCCCCGGTTAACGAAAAAACTTCATCCCACAATCCTGCTCAAGTGCCATTACCGAACGAATTTACTTCATTAAGAAATAATGTCACGTAGGTTAGTCTATTTCAGACCCCCAAAAATACACTTCAACAAGCACTTACAATATTATACTTACATAATTGTACGATTTCCGGGGTGTTCGTTAACCGGGGGTCCACAGTAAGTATACAGTGGACCCCGAGTTTCGTAAAAACTTCACTCCTGAAGTCTGCTCAAGTGCCATTACCGAACGAATTTACTCCCTTAAGGAAAAATTTCACGTAGGTTAGTCTATTTCAGACCCCCAAAAATACACTTCCACAAGAACTTACAAAATTATACTTACATAATTGCACGATTTCCGGGGTATTCGTTAACCGAGGGTCCACTGTACAAGGTATGATATAGCACGTAATGAAAGTAGTTTGTTAGATTATGTATTGGTGGATAAATGGTTGATGGGTAGGCTTCAGGATGTACATGTTTATAGAGGGGCAACGGATATATCAGATCATTATTTAGTTGTAGCTACAGTTAGAGTAAAAGGTAGATGGGACAAAAGGAAAATGGCAACAGCAAGTAAGAGAGAGGTAAAAGTGTATAAACTAAGGGAGGAGGAAGTTTTTTTTTTTTTTTTTCGACAAGTCGGCCATGTCCCACCAAGGCAGGGTCACCCAAAAAGAAAGAAAATCCCCAAAAAGAAAATACTTTCATCATCATTCAACACTTTCACCACATTCATACATAATTACTGTCTTTGCAGAGGTGCTCAGATACAACAGCTGAGAATAGTCCCTCCCAGCTGTCACTATCCCAGACCCCTCCTTTAAAGTGCAGGCATTGTGCTTCCCATTTCCAGGACTCAAGTCCAACAAAATCAATTAACTGGTTTCCCTGAATCCCTTCACAAAATATTACCCTGCTCACACTCCAACAGATCGTCATGTCCCAAAAACCATTCGTCTCCATTCATTCCTATCTAACACACTCACACATACTTGCTGGAAGTCCAAGCCCCTCACCCACAAAACCTCCTTTACCCCCTCCCTCCAACCTTTTCTAGGACGACCCCTACCCCGCCTTCCTTCCCCTACAGATTTATACGCTCTCCAAGTCATTCTACTTTGATCCATTCTCTCTAAATGACCAAACCACCTCAACAACCCCTCTTCAGCCCTCTGACAAATACTTTTAGTAACTCCACACCTTCTCCTAATTTCCACATTCTGAATTTTCTGCATAATATTTACACCACACATTGCCCTTAGACAGGACATCTCCACTGCCTCCAGCCTCCTCCTCAATGCAGCATTTGCAACCCATGCTTCACACCCATATAAGTGTGTTGGTACCACTATACTTTCGTACATTCCCTTCTTTGCCTCCATGGATAATGTTTTTTTGTCTCCACAGATAACTCAACGCACCACTCACCTTTTTTTCTTCATCAATTCTATGGTTAACCTCATTCTTCATAAACCCATCCGCTGACACGTCAACTCCCAAATAATCTGAAAACATTTACTTCTTCCATATCCGCGAAACCTGACTTTAAAGTCAATGTATTGTATGAATGAACGAATGAATGAATGTAAAACCTGTTATGAATAATACTTACTTAGCTAATTATTCCCACAACACTTACATTATAATGACCACGTAAACTAACTGCAATGCAATTAATTGTTTTAAATTTTTATCTCACTCAATTTGCATTGCTGCAATAAATTGCTACAATTAATTGATATGTTCAACTTATATTCAAACTTTAAAACTTAGATATGCAACTTTACTTATTTTATAAATTATCAACCATAACTTTTTATTATTTTATTATTATTATTGCTTTAATTTGTTTAATCTGATTTAATTAATTTTATAATGAAGACAAAAGTACAAAACTATGTTCAAATTTCATAGCTTAAATACTCACCTTTACTCATTGTATACTATCTACAATAATTCTTACAATTTAGTTTTAAGTTAATTTTAAGTCTGCCCAAAATGCCCTGCATACTAGGGGCTTTTGGCATGTACACCTCATGTAATCTCAATAACCAAATGTAATTCTTTGTATCATGTCCAAATAAAAATTATTATTATTATTATCCCTCTCTCCAATGTGATATCCAATTTTTCTTTATTTAAATCGTTTGATACCCTTATCACCTTACTCTTATCTATGTTCACTTTCAACTTTCTACCTTTACACACTCTCCCAAACTCGTCCACTAACCTTTGCAACTTTTCTTTAGAATCTCCCATAAGTACAGTATCCTCAGCAAAAAGTAACTGTGTCAACTCCCATTTTGCATTTAATTCCCCATAATTTAATCCCACCCCTCTTCCCAACACCCTAGCATTTACTTCTTTTACAACCCCATCTATAAATTATATTAAACAATCATGGTGACATTACACATCCCTGTCTAAGACCTACTTTTACCGGGAAGTAATCTCCCTCTCTCCTACACACCCTAACCTGAGCCTCACTATCCTCATAAAAACTCTTTACAGCCTTCAGTATCTTACTACCTATTCCATACACTTGCAACATTTGCCACATAGCTCCCCTATCCACTCTATCATATGCCTTTTCTAAATCCATAAATGCAATGAAAACTTCTCTACCTTTATCTAAATACTGTTCACATATATGCTTCACTGTAAACACTTGATCTACACATCCCCTACCCATTCTAAAGCCTCCTTACTCATCTGCAATCCTACTCTCTGTCTTACTTCTAATTCTTTCAATAATAACCCTGCCATACACTTTACCTGGTATGCTCAGTAAACTTATTCCCCTATAATTCTTACACTCTCTTTTATCCCTCTTCCCTTTATATAAAGGAACTATACATGCTCTCTGCCAATCCCTAGGTACCTTCCCTTCTTTCATACATTTATTAAACAAAAATACCAACCACTCCAGCACTATATCCCCCTAGCTTTTAACATTTCTGTCATGATCCCGTCAGTTCCAGCTGCTTTACCCCCTTTCATTCTACGTAATGCCTCACGTACCTCCCCCACACTCACATCCTGCTCTTCTTCACTCCTAAATGATGTACCTCCCTGGCCAGTACAGTGGTACCTCGGTTAACGATGGTCCCCAAACTCAACCTTTTTTTTATTTCTTTTTAAATGCTTTTGTAAGTGTATTTTTGGGGGGTCTAAAAGGACTAGTCTATTTTACATTATTCCTAATGGGGATAAATTCGTTTGGTAATGGCACTTGAACAGCATTCTGGAATGAAAAAATATCATTAACCGAGGTACCACTGTACATGAAATTACCGCCTCCCTTTTTTCATCGACATTTAAAAGTTCCTCAAAATATTCCCGCCATCTACCCAATACCTCCAGCTCCCCATCTACTAACTCCCCTACTTTGTTTTTAACTGACAAATCCATTCGTTCCCTTGGCTTTCTTACCTTGTTTATCTCACTCCAAAGTTTTTTTCTTGTTTTCAGCAAAATTTCTTGACAGAGCCTCTCCCATTCTTTCATCTGCTCTTCTTTTGCACTCTCTCACCACTCTCTTCTAATTTCTTTAACTCTCCATATACTCTGCTCTTCTATTAACACTTCTGTTTTGTAAAAAACTTTCATAAGCTACCTTTTTCTCTTTTATCACACCCTTTACTTCATTCCACCAGTGAGATAAAAAGTTAAGAAAGCCTAGGGAATGAATGGATTTGTCAGTTAAAAACAGAGTAGGGGAGTTAGTAGATGGGGAGCTAGAGGTATTGGGTAGATGGCGGGAATATTTTGAGGAACTTTTAAATGTCGATGAAAAAAGGGAGGCGGTAATTTCATGTACAGTGGTACCTCGGTTAACGATATTTTTTCATTCCAGAATGCTGTTCAAGTGCCATTACCAAACGAATTTATCCCCATTAGGAATAATGTAAAATAGACTAGTCCTTTAGACCCCCAAAATACACTTACAAAAGCATTTAAAAAAAAAAATAAAAGGGTGAGTTTGGGGACCATCGTTAACCGAGGTACCACTGTACTGGCCAGGGAGGTACATCGTTTAGGAGTGAAGAAGAGCAGGATGTGAGTGTGGGGGAAGTGCGTGAGGCATTACGTAGAATGAAAAGGGGTAAAGCAGCTGGAACTGACGGGATCATGACAGAAATGTTAAAAGCAGGGGGGGATATAGTGTTGGAGCGGTTGGTATTTTTGTTTAATAAATGTATGAAAGAAGGAAGGTACCTAGGATTGGCAGAGAGCATGTATAGTTCCTTTATATAAAGGGAAGGGGGATAAAAGAAATTGTAAGAATTATAGGGGAATAAGTTTACTGAGTATACAGTGGTACCTCGGTTTACGATATTAATCCGTCAGAGAGGGCATATCTTTAGTCGAAACAATCGTTACCCGAATCAATTTTCCCCATAAGAAATAATGGAAATAAATTTAATCCGTCCAAGACTTCCAAAAGTAGTTAAATAAAATATTTTTTAGAACTTTTTGACATTAAATAATACACAATTTAATGAAGAATAACTAAATACACATGTAAATATTGTACAATAACATGTCACTTACATTTATTGAAAAGTTGTTGATGTGTGGAGGACGGGAGGAGGGGAGAAGGTGGAGTAGTATGCTAGTGTTTGGAAGGGGAATCCTTCCATTAACACTGCAGGTACCAAGTTCTTTCTGGGGTTACTTCCCTTTTTCTTTGAATGCCACTAGGACCAGCTTGAGAGTCACTGGACCTCTTTCTAACAATAAATCTGTCCAGGGAGCTCTGTGTCTGGCGATTCTTTAACACATCCCTGAAATGACACACCACTGTGTCATTGTACAGGTTGCCAGCATGGCCTGCAACAGCATGGTTAGGGTGATATTCATCCATAAAGCCTTGCACCCTGCTCCACATTCCACAAATCTCCTTAATCACTTTAGAAGGCACCTTCTTCCATCTCTGTTCCACCTCCTCCTCCTCTGAACCATTGTTCTGACCTCTGGTCTCTTGTTCCAGTTGCTGTTGAAGCTCTTGCAGATCTTCAGTGGTTAGCTCTTCCTTTGCTCCTCCACCAACTGTTCCACATCCTCACCACTCACCTCTAACCCCATAGACTTGCCCAATTCCACAATTTCTTCCACAACAGGCCGGCTCAGGCTCAGGCTCAGGCTCAGGGTTCTGAGGCTCAGCCCCAAAACCTTCAAAATCCCTCTCTAGGACACAGTCTGGCCACAATTTTCTCCAGGCAGAGTTCAAAGTCCTGGTAGTCACTCCCTCCCAAGCCTTACCTATGAGGTTTACACAATGCAGCATATGGAAATGTTTTTTCCAAAAGTCTCTTAGGGTTATATTCATGTCTGTGGTCACATCAAAGCACTTTTGAAACATTGCTTTGGTGTAGAGTTTTTAAAGTTGGAAATGACCTGCTGGTCCATGGGCTGGAGGAGAGGAGTGGTATTAGGGGCAAGAACTTCACTTTGATGAATTTAAACTCCTCCATAATTTTCTCTACCAAGTTTGGAGGATGACAAGGAGCATTGTCCATTATCAGGAGGCACTTAAGTGGCAAATTATTGTCCAATAGATATTTCTTCACACTGGGGCCAAACACGCCATTGAACCACTCTAAGAAAATGTCCTTTGTGACCCATGCCTTTCTGTTAGATTTCACACACTCACAAAAATCAAGTTAGACTTGCTGCACACCGCTATCTGCCAAACACTCGGGAATTTTTGAGAACAAAGATACACCAGCCGCAATTTTGTCAGAACTGGCTGCCTCACCATGCCTCACAACACTATGTATGCCACTTCGATTCTTAAATTTGTGAAACCAGCCTCTGCTCTGTTTTGTGAACACAGATGAACCTTTTGCAACAACAGCTTCCTTGATTTTACGTGTATTTTTCTTGGCCACAATGGTAGTGATGGTAGAAAAGGCTTTACAATACAGCCTGGCCAGCTCACTGATACGCACTCCACTTTCATATTTTTCTATTATCTCCTTCTTCAGTTCTATCGTACATGTATTTCTGTTCCTCTTTGCCACAGGCTTACCACTAGGAGCTTTCCTTGGACCCATGGTAGCTTATTTAGCAGTTGCAAGCACTAAAAACAGTGGAATAATGACAATATACTGGTATGAATGCGTGGGTGTGGGTGGGTGGTCGCTCTCGCTTGTAAACAATAGCACACTGACGCTCCCTGGAGTGAGCGCTCAGCTGGGCGCCACGCGGACACGTCCGGTACGAATGTCGTTACCCGAAGCAAACATCGTAACCCGCAATCATTTTTTTTACGTTATAAATATCGTTACCTGACAGCATCGTTACCCGAGGTATGACTGTACCAGGTAAAGTGTATGGCAGGGTTATTATTGAAAGAATTAGAGATAAGACAGAAAGTAGGATTGCAGATGAGCAAGGAGGCTTTAGAGTGGGTAGGGGATGTGTAGATCAAGTGTTTACAGTGAAGCATATATGTGAACAGTATTTAGATAAAGGTAGAGAAGTTTTCATTGCATTTATGGATTTAGAAAAGGCATATGGTAGAGTGGATAGGGGAGCTATGTGGCAAATGTTGCAAGTGTATGGAATAGGTAGTAATATACTGAAGGCTGTAAAGAGTTTTTATGAGGATAGTGAGGCTCAGGTTAGGGTGTGTAGGAGAGAGGGAGATTACTTCCCGGTAAAAGTAGGTCTTAGGGATGTGTAATGTCACCATGGTTGTTAAATATATTTATAGATGGGGTTGTAAAAGAAGTAAATGCTAGGGTGTTGGGGAGAGGGGTGGGATTAAATTATGGGGAATTAAATGCAAAATGGGAGTTGACACAGTTACTTTTTGCTGATGATACTGTGCTTATGGGAGATTCTAAAGAAAAGTTGCAAAGGATAGTGGACGAGTTTGGGAGTTGACGTGTCAGCGGATGGGTTTATGAAGGATGAGGTTAACCATAGAATTGATGAAGGAAAAAAGGTGAGTGGTGCGTTGAAGTATCTTATCTGTGGAGACAAAAAACGTTATCCATGGAGGCAAAGAAGGGAATGTACGAAAGTATAGTGGTACCAACACTTTTATATGGGTGTGAAGCATGGGTTGCAAATGCTGCAGCGAGGAGGCGGCTGGAGGCAGTGAGATGTCCTGTCTAAGGGCAATGTGTTGTGTAAATATTATGCAGAAAATTCGGAGTGTGGAAATTAGGAAAAGGTGTGGAGTTACTAAAAGTATTTGTCAAAGGGCTGAAGAGGGGTTGTTGAGGTGGTTTGGTCATTTAGAGAGAATGGATCAAAGTAGAATGACTTGGAGAGTGTATAAATCTGTAGGGAAAGGAAGGCGGGGTAGGGGTCGTCCTCGAAAAGGTTGGAGGGAGGGGGTAAAGGAGGTTTTGTGGGCGAGGGGCTTGGACTTCCAGCAAGCATGTGTGAGCGTGTTAGATAGGAGTGAGTGAATGGAGACGAATGGTTTTTGTAACCTAACGAGCTGTTGGAGTGTGAGCAGAGTAACATTTTGTGAAGGGATTCAGGGAAACCAGTTAATTGATTTAGTTGGACTTGAGTCCTGGAAATGGGAAGTACAATGCCTTCACTTTAAAGGAGGGGTCTGGGATAGTGACAGCTGGGAGGGATTTATTCTCAGCTGTCGTATCTGAGCGCCTCTGCAAAGACAGTGATTATGTATGAGTGTGGTGAAAGTGTTGAATGATGATGAAAGTATTTTCTTTTTGGGGATTTTCTTTCTTTTTGGGTCACCCTGCCTTGGTGGGAGACGGCCGACTTGTTGAAAAAAAAAAAAACTATTTACTGTATCATGTGAATTTTTTATTTATTTATATATTTATAGTGTTGCTACATTCTGTTTGTTTATATTTTATATATTTATAATATTGGTATATTCTCAGACCGGAGCACCCAGATCGGTGGCATCATTAATAATTACCTCAAGTGTGGCACTGAATTGGAGGACCACGCCATTCACCTCCTTTTCTCCGCCAACAGGTGAAGCCTTGACTGTTAACAGTAAAGAAGAAAAAGATACAATACCGCGACTGTAACAATCGTGTGTGTGTGTGTGTCTCTCTCTCTCCTAACTCAGAGCATTACAACTTCACAGTTTACTGTTGCCACAGTAAAATGTCACATTAGTTGCATCTGTGCCTGTTTACTTAACATTAAGACAAATACAGTGGTACCTCGAGTTTGAGCTTAATTCGTTTCAGAAGGCTGTTTGAGTGCCGATACCAAATGAATTTGTTCCCATAAGGAATAATGTAAATTAGATTAGTCTGTTTCAGACCCCCAAAATTACACTTACAAAAGCACTTACAGAAATATACTTACATAATTGTTTGAGTTGGGAGTTGCTTGTAAGTCGAGGTACCACTGTAGCTACAAATAGGTAATTAAGGTTCATAACTGTAAGACACTCCTGAGTCCTCAACTTTTTCCCTTTGATAATTTTTAGAAGGGCAAAGAGATGATTGATAAATAAGTTTTCAGAAAAGAGTATGGTAGTAGTGTACAGGGGGCTGCATAAGGTGCTTAGTACACTGTTCATTTCCTTATTTTTCTATAAAAGGTTAACATTACCCAGTGAAAAGCAGGGGTACCATGAGTACACTAAGAGACAGTATAAGTGTCAGGGGCAAAAGAATGTTCAGCTGTCTCCTGTTGTCTTCAAGAGGAAGCTGGACAGACACACAAGGTCAGTCAGTACCTGATCAGTCAGGCTGTGGCTTGTACATTGGTTTACATGTGGCCAGCAGTAACAGCCTGGATGATTAGGTCCTGATCCACCACAAGGCCTGGTCATGGACCAGGCCTCATATACCCTCGTATACTCTCCAGGTATACTCTAGAGTAAAATTTCTGCTAGATATCGAGCTAGTCAACTCATTGCTGCTCGTAGAATGCTAAAATAGTTTTTGCTAGCTCACTGCAGCCAAATATATTATTCTTGGTATAGCAACTTATTCTGCACCATGTAAAATAGGCTTAAAATATATTACCAGGTGACACCCAGTCTTTCATAGATTTTTTTCACTTTGTGGTATGACAAGAATTTACCTACCTTCTAGACTAGGTATTAAGCCTTACACTAGAAATGTTACAAACTAGAGTCAAGTACTTGATTTTGTTTCAGATGGGAGTTGTTACCCAAAATACGGATGACTTTAGCGAAGGGAACCAACATTATCATCGATCGCTACGCCTTTTCAGGGGTTGCTTTTTCCGCTGCGAAGGAGGTGAGCAATCTCAACTTTCCTCACTTTCTGATTTTTACTTTTAATCCATCAGTTTTACCCCTATTCTATATTGTGACGTGCTATTATTTTTTTTTTTAACACATCGACTGTTTCCCACCAAGGTGGTGTGACCCGAGAAAGAAGAAACATTTTCATCATCACTCGTTCCATCATTGTCTTGCTAGAGGCGTGACAATACTACAGTTCAATAACTGCAACTATCCTTATCTTATCTTTATCTTGTCGTATTTAAGAACCTCTACAAAGACAGTGAGTATGTGTGAATGATGGTGAAAGTGTTTTTTTTTTTTTTTTGGGTCACCCTCTTTTGGTTGGAGACAGCCAGTGTATTGAAAAAAATTATTACGATCAAAATTAGGTGCTAAACCCACAAGGGTCATACAGCTTACTATGTTTAAAGTACTGAATTTAGGCCTGGTCATGGACTGGGCCGCAGGGGTGTTGACCCCCGAAACCCCCTCCAGATTTTATTCCATGGTTCACTTTGTCATTAATAGATTTATCTGCCAACACTTCCACTCCCAAACAATACATTTACTTGCAGTTTTCGAACTGTAGTGTCGGCACACCTCTGGCAAGACAGGGATGGAGTGAGTGATGACGCTGCCTCGGTGGAAAACAGCCGATGTTTTAATAAAAAAATAAAGACTCCCTCTATTTATTCTGACAATGAATCTTTCCTTACCTAAACTTCTTATTGTCATCACCATATATTGTAGTTGTTCACTGTCAACTAACTTACACATAGTGTCTTAAATGCCGACACCAACTCATACAACTCTCCCAAAAGCACCTTATTATAAAGACAGCAACTGTTGAAGCATGAGTCACTTGTGCTATATTTGGAAATGTTTATTGAGGAAATGTTTCACCAGCCAGTGACTTCATCAGACCAATACAAAGAAGAACGATGGGAAAAAAAAGAGGAGGAATTTGAGGTATTCCCTCAAACTCTTACTGCTGTTCTTTGTATTGGATGGATGAAGCCACTGTGGCAAAACCTTTCCACCACTGTGACCACAAATGCACATTTTTACAGATGAATCTCCCACAAGTGTGGCTGTTGTGAACTCTAGCTTAAGTCCCTTTAAAGCCGCCATCATGACTCCAAAATCATAATACAGGAGCGCCTCGCTTTACAGTGCTTCATTTTACAGAATTTCGCTAATACAGTGGTTTTCAGTTATACCCATTCTTCATTTATTCAGACTTCCTACAATAAATATATTCACCACTCACTATAAGCTAAGGACGAAAATATTTAAAGGTAAGTAATGCATGTATACAGTATATGCATTTTTTATGCCTAGCTCTATTTTTTTTTTTTTTTATTAACACATCGGCCGATTCCCACCAAGGCAGGGTGGCCCGAAAAAGAAAAACTTTCATCATCATTCATTCCATCACTGTCTTGCCAGAGGGGTGCTTTACAATACAGTTATAAAACTGCAACACTAACACCCCTCCTTCAGAGTGCAGACACTGTACTTCCCATCTCCAGGACTCAAGTCCGGCCTGCCGGTTTCCCTGAATCCCTTCATAAATGTTACTTTGCTCACACTCCAACAGCACATCAAGTATTAAAAACTATTTGTCTCCATTCACTCCTATCAAATACCCTCACACATGCTTGCTGGAAGTCCAACCCCTCGCACACAAAACTTCCTTTACCCCCTCCCTCCAACCTTTCGTAGGCCGACCCCTACCCCGCCTTCCCTCCACTACAGATTTATACACTCTCGAAGTTATTCTGTCTCATTCCATTCTCTCTACATGTCCGAACCACCTCAACAACCCCTCCTCAGCTCTCTGGATAATAGTTTTGGTAATCCCGCACCTCCTCCTAATTTCCAAACTCCGAATTCTCTGCATTATATTCACACCACACATTGACCTCAGACATAACATCTCCACTGCCTCCAGCCTTCTCCTCGTTGCAACATTCATCACCCATGCTTCACACCCATATAAGAGTGTTGGTATAACTATACTCTCATACATTCCCTTCTTTACTTCCATGGACAAAGTTCTTTGTCTCCACAGACTCCGAAGTGCTCCACTCACCCTTTTCCCTCATCAATTCTATGATTCACCTCATCCTTCATAGACCCATCTGCTGACATGTCCACTCCCAAATATCTGAATACATTCACCTCCTCCATACTCTCTCCCTCCAATCTGATATCCAATCTTTCGTCACCTAATCTTTTTGTTATCCTCATTACCTTACTCTTTCCTATATTCACTTTCAATTTTCTTCTTTTACACACCCTACCAAATTCATCCACCAACCTCTGCAACTTCTCTTCAGAATCTCCCAAAAGCACAGTGTCATCAGCAAAAAGCAACTGTGACAACTCCCACTTTGTATTTGCTTCTTTATATTTTAACCCCACACCTCTTGCCAAGACCCTCGCATTCACTTCTCTTACAACCCTATCTATAAATATATTGAACAACCACGGTGACATCACACATCCTTGTCTAAGGCCCACTTTTACTGGGAAATAGTCCCCCTCCCTCCTACACACTCTAACTTGAGCCTCACTATCTTCATAAAAACTCTTCACTGCTTTCAGTAACCTACCTCCTATTCCATACACCTGCAACATCTGCCACATTGCCCCCCTATCCACCCTATCATACGCCTTTTCCAAATCCATAAATGCCACAAAAACCTCTTTACCCTTATCCAAATACTGTTCACCTATATGTTTTGCTGTAAACACTTGGTCTACACACCCCCTACCTTTCCTAAAGCCCCCTTGTTCATCTGCTATCCTGCTTTCTGTCTTACTCTTAATTCTTTCAATAATAACTCTATACCATACACTTTACCAGGTACACTCAACAGACTTATTCCCCTATAATTTTTGCACTCTCTTTTGTCTTCTTTGCCTTTATACAAAGGAACAATACACACTCTCTGCCAATCCCAAGGTACCTTACCCTCTTCCATACATTTATTAAATAATAGCACTAACCACTCCAAAACTATATCCCCACCTGCTTTTAACATTTCTATCTTTATCCCATCAATCCCAGCTGCCTTACCCCCTTTCATTCTACCCACTGCCTCACAAACTTCCCCAACACTCACAACTGGCTCTTCCACACTCCTACAAGATGTTATTCCTCCTTGCCCTATACACGAAATCACAGCTTCCCTATCTTCATCAACATTTAACAACTCCTCAAAATATTCCCTCCATCTTCCCGATACCTCTAACTCTCCATTTAATAACTCTCCTCTCCTATTTTTAATTGTCAAATCCATTTGTTCCCTAGGCTTCCTCAACTTATTAATCTCACTCCAAAACTTTTTCTTATTTTCAACTAAATTTGTTGATAACATCTCACCCACTCTCTCACTATATGATAGTGTAAACATGTTATCAGGCTTTCATATGCATTTGAAAGCGAAAAAAGGTTGCGATTCATTTTACAACAGTAGTCCGGAACCTAACCTGCTGTATAAGCGGAGTCCTCCTGTACAGCAGTATAGGGATGTATCGGATGTGAAAATTTAGACATCCGCGGATGCGCATGTGTATATGGATGTCTTGCTTATTTTGTGGATGCGGATATCTGCTTACAGTAAATTGCGGATGCTTATTACGGATGTCACATAGTAATAGTAATAGTAGTTTATTTGGACATGATACAAAGAGTTACAATATGTTATGAGATGTTATGAGGTGTACATGCCAAAAGCCCCTAATATGCAGGGCATTTTGGGCAGACTTAAAATTAACTTAAAACTAAATGGTAAGAATTTTAGTAGATAGTTTACAATATGAGTATAGTTGAGTATTTAAGCTATGAAATTTGAATAGTTTAGACTATAGGCATTTTTGAAACATAGTTTTATGCTTTTGTCTTATTTATAAAATTAATTAAATCAGATTAAACAATATGTGTTGCAATAACAAATTATATGGTCATTAGATGAGTTACAAGGGTACATAAGGATACATGAGGTATAAGTTTCAACATTTGTACTACAGTGGTCCTTAGGTTTTCGTGCATCTCCAAACTCGAACATTTATGTAAGTGTATTTTCGTAAGTGCTGTTGCAAGTGTATTTTTGGGGGTCTGAAATAGACTAACCTACGTGACATTATTTCTTAAGGAAGTAAATTCGTTCGGTAATGGCACTTGAGCAGCATTCTGGAACGAATTTTCGGCGAAAACCGAGGGACCACTGTAGATTATATTTGGTAAACTATTTCTCATTGAGCAATTAAGTAAGGGATTTTGAGGCTAAAAGGTAAGAATTATAGTAGACAGTTTACAATATAAGTATAGTTGAGTATTTAAGCTATGAAATTTGAACATAATTTGAACATGACATTTTTGAAACATAATAGTTTTATAATTTTGGATCATTTACAGTTTTATATGTCTACATAATAGTATTATTAAATCAGATTAAACAAATTAAATCAATAATTTGTTTTGCAATAATAGTTTATAAGGTCATTAGATGAGTTACAAAGAGCACAAGGGTACATGAGGATGGATTTCTTTATATTAGGTGGTTTATACATTACAAGATATAATATGGCATATACATTATGAGGTATAAGTTTCAACATTTGTACTAGATTATGTTTGATAAATTATTTTTCTTTGAGCAATTTTGTAGGGGGTTTTGAGGCTAGGGGAGTAACACAGTGAATAATGTTATTTTGAGGCAGTGTAAAGTTATTTAATAACTTTGTAGGTAATGTAAAGTAGTGGGTATTTAGTTTTGGGCGAGTAGGTGTTTTTTTTAGCAGAGTTTTGAATTGATATACAGACCGGGTTTCTTTGGTAATCATAGGTAATAAATTCCAAATTTTTGGGCCTTTGATGTGCATTGCGTTTTTGCATAGTGTGAGGTGGACGCGGGGAACATCGAATAGTGATCTGTGCCTTGTGTTATGTTCATGTGTCCTGTTAAGGTTGGTTAGGAGGATTTTGAGTTGTGGGTTAATATTTGAGTTTAGTGTTTTATGTATGTAATAGGCACTGTAAAAAGTATGGATGTCTTGTATGGTGAGTAAGTTCAGACTTTTGAATATAGGTGGAGTATGTTGTCTAGAGTGGGAATTTGTTATCATTCGAACTGCAGCCTTTTGTTGAGTTATTAATGGTTTGAGGTGATTTATTGTTGTTGAGCCCCATGCACAGATTCCATAGGTGAGATAGGGGTAAATGAGTGAGTGATAAAGGGAAAGGAGAGCTGGTTGTGGAACATAGTACCTTATCTTGGATAGTATTCCTAGGGTCTTGGAGACTTTCTTGGAAATTTGTTGTATATGTATATCTTGACATCCGGGCGGATGCGGATGCGGATTTTGCAGGACAGTCGTAAAACACCAGATTTTTGTTTTTTTACCACATGGCAAATACTTTTATTACATAATACTTTTAATTACATAATACTTTTATTTATAATACTTTTATTACATAATCAATTGACATTTGCTTAATACAGTGGTACCTCGAGTTACGATATTTTTTCGTTCGAGAATGCTGTTCAAGTGCCATTACCAAACGAATTTATCCCCATAAGGAATAATGTAAAATAGACTATCCTTTTACACCCAAAATATACCTACAAAAGCATTAAAAAAAATAAGCTTTACATAAAGGGCGATTTTGGGGACCATCGAACGAGTACCACTGTACTAAAGTTTATGATTGAAGGTTTCCAAAGTTTTTCGTACTCAAGAATAACAGTTTTTCTTCAAGAATAAAGTTTTCTTCAAGAATAACAGTTTTCTCGTAACAGTCCAAGAACTTTCAAGAAAAGTTTTCTTCAAGAATATTTTTCTTCAAGAATAACAGTTTTTCTTCAAGAATAACAGTTTTTCTTCAAGAATAACAGTTTTTCTTCAAGAATAACAGTTTTTCTTCAAGAATAACAGTTTTTCTTCAAGAATAACAGTTTTTCTTCAAGAATAACAGTTTTTCTTCAAGAATAAGTTTTTCTGCATTTTCTGCCAGAAGTCGTTTTCGTTTGTTGTCATAAATGAGGCCAGCAGCACTGAACAACTGCTCACTAGGAACACTGCTTGGTGGGCAGCACTGAACAACTGCTCACTAGGAACACTGCTTGGTGGGCAACACTGAACAACTGCTCACTAGGAACACTGCTTGGTGGGCAACACTGAACAACTGCTCACTAGGAACACTGCTTGGTGGGCAGCACTGAACAACTGCTCACTAGGAACACTGCTTGGTGGGCAACACAGATACTGGCAAGCAATTTTTGCCAAATCAGGGTACTCTCCCTTCATTCTCTTCCACCACTGCAAGCTGTCTTCACTTGTTCCACTAATTCTCTTTTCCTTATGATATCTCTCAATAATATCTTGAATGGTTTTGCTTGCTGCAGACTCTGCAGAGGTTCCCTCTTCTGCTGGAAGCAAGAATGGACGTCATTGCTGCATCTAATGTTGCAACCACTGTAGTTTTTTGCGCTGAGTATTCTCTTCTTCGTTTCTTTACTGGTTCTTCATCGTCCTTTGATTGTTTGCGTTTCTTTTCATTTCTCTCTTCACACAGTCTGGCAAGTGATGATTTCACTTGATTAATGATGTCAGCTGAGGAAAAGAATTTACTCTTGTATCTTGGGTCAAGATATGTTGTAATTCTGTGCAAATCTTCACTTTCAACCACGGAAAATCTTTTTTCAACTTCAGCTCGCATTATTTGCCTCATGATGTTTACTACCTGTGTTGCCTCTTTATCTTCTTTTGACTCAGCCGCTGATTCATTGTTTGGTTCAATTTCTGAACTTGAAGCTGAGGTGATATTCTTCAGAATGAGAAACGTGTGTGTGTTGACTGTGTTGCTGAAGAGTTTATTTTAAGGATACTACAAGAGGTATTACTTCAGCTGCTGTTGATGTTGAGTCACTCATTCTTTTGGTGATGTCTTCATAAGGTTCTAGAGATTCCACGCATTTGGATATTATTAACCATTCAGTGTTACTGAATTGTTTTATTTTGGAGTTAGTGGCAGCATACAGTGACTCCTTTATGTCCAGTGTTGTTTCCAGCTTGTGTAATGTGCTGTTCCACCTTATACGTGTATCATGGATGACACTAAGTTGGCTACTTGAAGCCTCTCCTGAATCTTTTTTAGTTCATCTTGGGTCATAGTTGAATGATGTATTAATATTGATAGAATTACCGACAATATGTTAAGTAAAAGGACACAAATGCAACTAATAAGACATTTTATTGTGGCAACGTTTTGCTCTCCAGGAGCTTTTTCAAGCTTGAAAAAGCTCCTGGAGAGTGAAATGTTGCCACAATAAAATGTCTCATTAGTTGCATTTGTGTCCTTTTACTTAACATAGTTGAATGATGAAAGTGAGTAGCAATGCTGCCACATTTCTGAATCATCTTGTCTATATCATCATGTGATGTTATTCCAGTGTTAACAACTAGCTGTATTTTGTGCACAGCACAGTCAACATTATTTACACCTGATCGAAATAGAGCTTTTTTCATATTTGCTCCAGCATCACGTAGAACACAGTGTACATTTTTACTAGATAAGTCCCACTTTGCCAACGTGTTATCAAACACTGCAGAAATATATTGTCGTGTGTGCCGGTCTTGCAGTGGTTCAGCACTGAGCACAAAGTTCAATCTTTCAAATTCCTTACTTATGGTATGTGCTGTTAAACTCAACAGAGAGACATTTTGTAGATGAATGGTTCAGAGTAGGGATGTATCGGATGTGAAAAATTTAGATATCCGGTATGCGGATGTGTATACGGATGTCTTACTTGCTTATTTTGCGGATGCGGATATCTGCTTACAGTAAAATACGGATGCGGATATCTGCTTACAGTAAAATGCGGATGCGGATATCTGCTTACAGTAAAATGCGGATGCAGATTACGGATGTCACATCTTGACATCCGGGCGGATGCGGATGCGGATTTTGCAGGACAGTCATAAAACACCTGATTTTTGTTTTTTTACCACATGGCAAATACTTTCATTACATAATACTTTTAATACATAATACTTTTATTACATAATCAATTGACATTTGCTTAATACTTAAAGTTTATGATTGGAAGGTTTTTCTTCAAGAATAACAGTTTCTCTGCATTTTCTGCCAGAAGTCGTTTTCGTTTGTTGGCCTATATCAAGCCACAAACACATCTCATATCTGTTTGTGACTGAGATCTGTTTGTCACAAACAGATCTCAGTCCAATACAAAGGAGAATGGGTTTGATTGGTGTCGTGGGTTTGGGAGGGAATTCTTGGGTACCTTTGGGTAGTGGTGATTTTGATAAGGACCTGCCTTGCATGGGCCAGTAGGCCTTCTGCAGTGTTCCTCCATAAGAACATAAGAAAGGAGGAACACTGCAGCAGGCCTGTTGGCCCATACTAGGTAAATCCTTCACAATCCGTCCCACTAACAATATTTTCCCACTCAAATCAAACCCTCACTCATGTGTTTATCCAACCTAATATGTTTATCAAACGCTATTTACATCCCTATATTAATTTCCATTTATACACCTCCACAGTGTTACTGTGTGTGTCTCACACATATGCAGATGAATGGTTCAGAGAACCGACAAGTTGATAAATTAGACACATATGCAACACTTGGGTATCTTTATTGAGGAAACGTTTCACCACACAGTGGCTTCATCAGTCCATACAAAGGAGAATGATGTAATCAGTCCTTAGCCTTGACTCAATGTTGTCAGTCCATCAATCTTGATAA
>WNWK01026920.1:0-26852 GCA_009830355.1 Cherax destructor | reverse complement strand
TTTGTTGTTCCCTCTCCCCCTGTTGTTCCTTTCCTCTCACCTGTTGTTCCCTCCTCTCTTCTCACCTGTTGTTCTCCTTCCTCTCTTCCTCTCACCTGTTGTTCCCTCTCTCTCTCTTTTCTCTCCTGTTGTTCCCTCTCCTCTCTTTCTCTCCTGTTGTTCCCTCTCCTTCCTCTCTCCTGTTGTTCCCTCCTCTCTCTTCTCTCACCTGTTGTTCCATCTTCTCTTCCTCTGTCTCTCTTCTTTCTCCTCTCTTTCTCTCACCTGCTGTTCTCTCTCCTTTCTTCCCTCACATGTTGTTCCTCTCCTCTCTTCCTCTCATATGTTGTTCCCTCTCCTTCCCTCTCATATGTTGTTCCCTCCTCCTTCCTTCCTCTCATGTTGTTCCCTCTCCTCTTTCCTCTTCACATGTTGTTCTCTCTCCTTCTTCCTCTCACATGTTGTTCTCTCTCCTTTCCTCTCACCTGTTGTTCTCCTCTCTCCCCTCTCACCTCGTTCCTTCTCTCTCTTCCTCTCATTTGCTGCTCCTCCTCTCTTCCTCTCACCTGCTGTTCCCTGTCCTCTCTTCCTCTCACCTGTTGTCTCTCTTCTTCACCTGTTGTTTCCTTCTCACACCTGAGTAGCCAAAGCCACTCCAGAGAGAGGGTTTTTAGCGCAAGGAAGGAAAAAGCTGGCAGGAAATGACAGAAATCATACACCAACTGAATCATTTCTGGAGTGGAACCACAGTCAATGGCTCCACTCCAGAACAACAGATATTAGTGCCAGGAAATAAAGACCTCCATACCACATAGAGCGAAAACTAATGTCAAATACCTGGAAGTGATCAAGAAGATTCGCCTCAAAGACCATAACATTGTATCAATCGCATCTGCTAGAAAATAACAGGATAGATAATGAGAAACTTCAAAACTAGGGATGCCAACTCATAATGACACTCCTCAGGTCGCTTGTTCTATCTAGGCTGGAATATTGCTGCACACTAACAGCACCTTTTCAAGGCAGGTGAAATTGCTGACCTAGAAAATGTACAAAGAACCTTTACGGCACGCATAACTGCGAAAAATCACCTCAGTTCTGGGAATGCCTGAGTTCTCAACTTGTACTCCCTAGAACGCAGGCAGGAGAGATACATGATTATAAATACTCTGAAAATCCTATAGGGATTAGTACTCAAACTTGCACGAAAATCACTCCCTATGAAAACAAAAGACTCCTCTTTAAGGGGGGCTCCTTGTCGTGGTAAAGAGGCTATTGGTCTGAGGAATTGGACCTCTTGGTCTTCTTCCTCAGACCGAACTCCACTATGCCCCAATCCCCTTCCCTTTCCCATCTTCCCCATCCTCCCTTTTCCCTTTCCTCCTCCTCCTCCTCCTCATCCCTCCCTTATTTCCTTCCCATTTTTCTCCTGGAGCTTCTCCATAGGCATTCTAGTTCCTAGGTAGGAAAGGGTACCGTGGTCTTCCCTTTCCGTTGAGGTTCTTGGCGGTGGTGTAGTTTGCCGGGAATCTGATCGCCCGATGCCCCTCCTCTCCGGTCTCCCGGGGGGTGGCTTTGGGTATCTTTCAGGCGACGGGTGTATCTCTAGAGGCCACCTTTTGGATTCCAGAGATGGTGACCGAAGGAGGTATGCTTTGTGGCGGATATCCGGCCGCCCTCTCTTTTGTCCGCTGAGGTAGCTCGGTGGATGTAAGGTTGCTCTCCCAGATCGCTGGTTTACTGGCATGAAGGGTAGGGTATGGCACGGGTTCCATGCAGCATCTGCCCTACTTGCAGTGTTGAGGTCCTCTTGGGCGCGGAGGGTGATTTACACCCCTTTCATTCCTCCTAGGAGCTATTCCTCCACGTTCCCCTTTTTTATATTCTTTTCTTTTTTTTATTTTCTTCTCTTCTTTCTTTTTTTCTTAAAAACAAAAAGAAAGAAGAAACCTAACCATGGATGCCCTAGCCCGTGAACCTAACCATGGATGCCCTAGCCCGTGAACCTAACCATGGATGCCCTAAACTGTGAACCTACCCCTGGGCCCTTCCTGATACCGCACCCAGTACTGACCCTGCCTCAGTAATGGACAACTCTTCGACATCTCTAATACCCCTGTACTTTGCTTTGCGGTTCGTCACCTGCTTCAGGTACCGGGTTCCACCAGCCCTTTGACATATCTGACCTTCGCTCTTCTCGACCTTGATTACGGCTTCCCTCTACGGTGCAGCAATTTTCGGATCGCTTGCTAATCTCCTTCGGACCACCCCTGGTCCCACATCCAAACGACCAAGACCCTTACATGATGATTCGACACTTCCTTCTCATTAATCTCAGAAATGACCACACGTCACAAGACTCCCTTAAACACTTTGTTTCACCCTACTCAATGGACAAAGTTTTTTACTCTAAGACCACTACTCCAACTACCTGTCTTTCCGATCATAGTATTGGTAAAGCTCTCCTACGCCATGTAGGTAAAGATATTCATTTCACGCTCTCAAGAGCGGCACTCGATCATCACAGTCCAGGATGCTGGCCAAGCTTCACGATCTTTCTCTTCTTACGACCATAGATACTATTCCTATCACTATTGACAAGTATCATTCTCTTAATTTTTGTAGTGGTACTGTCATTTTACCCCACACCATTGTCCAACGGAATTTCCAGACATTTGGTGATGACATTTTGGAGCAACTTGAGCTCCAAGAACTCCCTATCCTTAAGGTTGACACTTTTGTCCTCCTGCCATTGCGAAGACGTTATCCTTGCAATATAGCTCGCTTAACGTTTGACTGCTGTGAACACCCACCTTCGGTCTACATTGCAGGTCAACGTTGTTCGAAGGTGACCCTACACCACAACAGTGTAGAAACTGCTGGCGTTTTGGTCATCCAGCAAATATTGCAGGTCCATGGCCGAATGCCCAGTCTGTGGTGCCGACGACCATGCCAGTCCTTCTTGACTTTACCTCCTCTTGCCTTAACTGTCATGAGGCACTCCATCGATTTCGCCGTTGTCAGGTTTACCTGAATGAGCGGAAATCCGTTGTCTCAAAGAGGCGGAAGGCTTTTTTATGCTATGGCCGTCTCTCATCTACGCCTTCAAGGGAGACTTCCCGTATTTTCTATTCTCGCATTGCTAAACATCGCCCCACTTCTGGGGTCCAAACTTCCTCGACTTCCTCTGTGGTTACAACATCCTCAGTCACCCCTGTCTCGAATCATTTTGATGTTCTTGGCTCCGAGGTCCTACCTGGGCATCCCATACTGTCCACACTTCTTCCTCTACTCACTTGCACAGTTCTGAGTCTACGTCCCGTCCTTCGCCTAATCCTCCACGCCCTCTTCTTCTCATAAGTCCGGCAAAATCCCTATTGCCGGGTTCTTCGCCTCCGACTAGTTCTGTAACGTGTGTGGAGGTTCATCCTCCTCCTCGTATAATATCTTCATCCCCTGTCCCCTCTCAAGTTCCTTCCCTGACTGTCCCTCCCCAGGCCACTTCCACTCCTGTCCCTCCCAAGCCCCTTCGACATTTTCTCTTCCATCTCCTCCCTCTACTTTAGTACAGTCTATAGTCTCCCGATGGTTGCTCAATCTCCTTCCATTTCTAATGTAGTCCCACATTCTGCATCTTTGTCTTCCAAAATCTGAAAGCTATCACAGAATTTATTGCAGAGTCTGGAATGTTCATGGACACCCGCTCCCCCTTTTCGGTTCCTCCTCCTCTCTTCGTCTACACCCCTCCTTCCTTCACAGCATCCCACTCCTTCTCTGATTACGAGCCTTCCACTGCCTCCACACGTGGACTTTTCTAACCCTAGTCCATAGATACCTTTAACTTCGACTTCTATCTTTCTCTATAAATCATGGCTTATTTGCAGTGGAATATCCGAGGCCTCAGGGGTAACCGGGTGAGCTTCAGGTGTTGCTCTCCCAGTTTTTCCCTGTTGGTGTCTGTTTGCAAAACCCAAATTGCAATCCTCTGTTATCCGGCCCTTTTCAGGCTATGATTTGTTATATTCATCGGATCCTTTTCCGATGGATCCTTTAACGAAAGTGCTCTTATACGCACTGGTGTTCCATACCATCAGCTCTATGTTCATTCTTCTCTACATTACACTGTAGCCCGTATCCACTTGAATAAGTGGTATACACTCTGTTCTTTATATCTTCCCTTCGCGAGCATTGTCTATCCCAGATGTTGATTTTCTGGTTTCTTCCTTGCCGCCACCCTTCTATTACTTGGCGATTTTAATGCACACCATTTTGGGGGTCACACTGTGACTCTGTATGCTTCAGTTGGAGGCATTTCTTGCTTCTCTCCCTCCATGTTTTAAATACGGGTACTCCTACCCATTTTGATCCTCGAACTCATTCTTTCTCCTGCATCGATCTTTCCATCTGCTCTTCATCAACTGTCCTTGACTTCACCTGGTCTGTCCTCCCAGACTTGCATGATAGCGATCATTTCCCAATCATCCTTAGGTACCTTCGTATTCTCCACCTCCTCGTAGCCCAAGCTGGCAGTTAGACCGGGCGAAATGGGATCTTTATGCACAACTTACTGCCTTTCATGAGGTTCCTTCCTCGTCCTCCATTGATGAGGTTTTACATCTCTTTTCGTCCTCCGTCTTCACGGCAGCTTCACATTCTATCCCCAAACCTCAGGCAAGCATTCTGAAGTGCGTGCTTTGGTGGCTCCTGCTTGTGCTCGGGCAGTACATTTGAATGCACTCGTGGGGCAGGTATCAGTATAACAGAACCACAGAGAGACTCCTTGATTTTAAGCAGAAGAGACCAATTGCTCACCGTGTCAACGTGGGTGCTAAACGCACTTGCTGGCGAGATTACGTTTCTACGGTCACTCGGCTTCCTCAATGAGTGCAGTCTGGAAGATTGTGCGGAAATTGAGTGGTAATTCTCCCTCGACCCGGCTCCTGTTCTTCAGGTTGCCGTGTCGATATAGCACACCTCTTGCTGTTGCCACTGAAATTGGTAATCATCTGGTCTGCATTTCAGGGGCTCCATCTATGCCCCTCGTTCCTTTCTTCTAAGTCTGCCAGCGAGTTAAAGCTCCTTAGATTTTTCTTCTCTCAGAGAAGAATCTTATAATGTGCCTTTTACCCTTCAAGAACTGTAAGTAACACTTTCTGCTTGCCATCATCGGCAGCTGGGCCAGATGGCATACATATTCGTATGCTACAGCATTTACATCAGTCTGCTCTTACTGTCCTCTTACGACTCTTTAATCATATATGGTCGCAAGGAGTTATTCCCAACTGTGGAAGTCTGCTATTGTTCTTCCTTTTCGCAAACCGGGTACTAGGGACATGATACGTCCCACTACCGTTCCAGCACTCTTACCAGTTGTGATGTAGTCAGGGTGTTGTGAGGTCTACCTAAGCAGCCACACCTGCCCTTCGTAAATAGCTGTCAGACACGCCTCTCGACTTAAGTCTCAGGTCTTTTGTCTTTTGACTAGCGTCAGGTTTCGGCCAGGTCAAAGCACATGGTGCACTCCTCATTGGGGGATGCTTGGAGGACCATATAAGGCCGAGGAAACAACTAGAGAGGGACATTCTGGCGGAGCTCTGGCCTGTGTCGGAGCTCTGGGCTGGGGACATTTGGGCAGAGCTCTGGCCTGTGTGCAGAGCTCTGGGCACGAGATTCTAGCAGAGCGGCTGCCGGTGTGCAGAGCTCTGGGAGAGAGCTGCTGTAGAGTCTCTGGAGGAGACTGTTGGAGACACTGGGCAGAGTTCTGTTGGAGCAGGTCTTGGGACCTGTGGCTAGAAGTGTGACTGAGTTCCTGTGGTGAACTGTCCTCTTAACTATATTGTAAGTTATATTCTGTTTCGTCAGTTGATTGTATTCCCTGTCTCCCTGCTTATATGTACAATCCCCATTTATCTAAACCCAATAGTGTTCTCCTGTTCCCAAATATATTATTATACAAGGACTTAATAATAAACTGTGTTTGTGTGGAATAGTAATATTCACTGTCCCCCGTTATATTCTTATTACTCTTATTCTTATACTTTATTTTATTATTTATATTTCAAGTACTGAGAGGGTGAGTAGTGTTAGTGGTAATGAGAGGTGATGGTGTGGTCACCAGTGACCTCACATTACCTCCGCTCCTGTCAACCTCACCTCTCCTGCCTACTCACTCCCTCCCTTTACTCCCATATTCCCAATTATCCCCAGTTTCCTTACCCCCTACATGACATGGTGGCAGTTTGCAAGGTGATGGAACGTCTAGTCAATAGACGTTTGATGTGGCATTTAGAGACTCACAGTAGTCTCCCACTAGTCAATATGGCTTTCGTAAGGGCCGTCTGCCAAGACCCCTTACTGCGCTTGGATGTATATGTATATTCGTAATGCCTTTCCCAAAAAACCACTCAGTTATCGCCATCTTTTTCGATCTTGAGAAGGCTTATGACACAACTTGGAAGTATAATATCTTGACCCAGGCCCACTCCTTAGGCCTCCGAGGCAATCTACCATTTTTCCTTAAGGCTTTCTTAACTGAAAGACATTTCCGTGTCCGGGTTAGTAAGCTTTCCCCGGACTTTGTCCAAGCTGAAGGTGTCCCCCAGGGTTGTGTTCTGAGCACAACACTATTTCTCCTTGCTATAAATAATCTGGCATCAGTTCTCCCATCCAACATTTGGTCATCGCTTTATGTGGATGACTTTGCTATAGCTTGTGCGGGTGCTGACTGTCACCTCATTGCAGTTTCCCTCCAGCATGTTGTCAACCGAGTTTCCAATTGGGCCACCTCACGGGTTTAAATTTTCTAGTAGCAAAACTCATCAAATTACGTTTACTAGACGTTCAGTGGTCTCTGATCATCCGTTTTACCTATACAGCTCACGTATCCCAGAACGTGATACAGTCAGGTTTCTCGGCCTTTTGTTTGACCGTCGATTGTCCTGGAAACCTCACATTACCTCTTTGAAGGCAATTTGTCACAGCCGGCTGAACCTCCTTAAAACCCTCGCACATCTTTCATGAGGGGCTGATCGTAGAACTCGATTATGGTGACCAGATATATTCGGCGGCCTCCCCTGCTACTCTTTCCATCCTTAATCCCATCCATCACCACGGATTACGCTTATGCCTTGGTGCATTTCGTTCTTCCCAGGTTGAGAGCCTCTATGTAGAAGCGAACATTCCATACTTGTCCGATCGTCGTGATGCACATTGCGTTCGCTATTATGTTCACTCTCATGACCTCCGAATTCCTTCCATGAATTGGATTGTTACAGATGTTAGTAGACGCTCTTATTTGTTCGTCGCTAATCCTTACTTCGTCCCTTTTCTTTGTCTACATTCCTTCAGCTTTATATGTTCATGTGACATCTCCCTTTCCCCTACCCTTGGGAAGTTCCTGCTGTCCATGTCTGTTCTATTCCTCTACCTTGCGCGAAAGCCAGACTACCTACGGCGGCTCCTCGATCTTTTTTTCTAGACCACTTCGTTTCATTCTCATGCAATCGCAGTATACACTGATGGTTCAAAGTCATCTGACGGCGTCGGATTCACAGCAGTGTTTCCGGACAGCGTCGTGCGAGGTCATCTATTACCCTCGGCTAGCACATTTACGGCTGAATTGTATGCCATTCTTGTAGCACTTATCCGTATTGCATCTATGCCTGTGTCACCATTTGTGGTCGTTTCAGACTCCTTAGTGCTTTACAGGCTATCCGTAAATTGATACACCTCACCCCTTAGTTCTTCATATCCAGCTTTGGTTACGTGTTTCTCTAGCAAGCACAAAGATATTGTTTTTGTTGGGTCCCTGGTCATGTTGACGTACAGGGCAATGAACAGGCAGACACTGCTGCCTGCGTGGTCAGCAGTACATGACCTTCCAGTTTCTTATAGAGATGTTCCTTTCACGGACTATTTTGCAGTCATTACTACCCACCTTCGCACCCGTTGGCAACAACGCTGGTCTGACCTGCTAAATAACAAACTTCATTCTATTAAACTGAGTATAGGTATCTGGCCTTCTTCTTGTCACCAGTGTCAAGGTTGGGAGACCACACTCTCCCGTCTTCGCATCAGCCACACTCGTCTTACTCCCCGGGTACCTCATGGAGAGACTTCCTGCCCCTCTCTTTGAGCATTGTCAGGTTCCAGTGTCTGTTCGACATATTCTGTTGGATTGCCCACTCTATCAACGAGACGCAGAATTTACCTCCAACGGCGTCTTCGCTCTGTGGCCCTTTCTTTATCATCCCTTCTTGCTGATGGACCCTCCTTTAATCCTGACTCTCTCGTTGGCTTTTTGACAGAAACTGACTTACTACACAAACTCTGAAGATTATACCTCTAGCACCTCCCTCAGTCCCTTCTACCTCGATCTCTTGCTACCCCCTATCCCTGCACTATCCACTGTCCTGCCTGCACCCATACCTTACTAATCATCCTCTCCTCTTACAACCCATTCTCCCTGCATCCTGCAAGAACCTGCTGTGCTGTATAACCCTGTAGTTTTAAAAATGCTAGCAGAACCAGTGGTTCTGGAGATTTCTGACAGCGATTTCCAGATGTTGGACCCTTTCATATACAATGTGTTTTTGAAAAGATTTAGCTTGACAGGGGGAATGTCATAGAGGTTTTTATGCCTAGCATTGTGTCTATGAGTCCTATTGCAACTCGAGTGTTTCAGGTCGGGATTTATATTAGAATTGATTGTTCTGTATATGTAGGTTGCATGATAGTACCAGTGAATGTTTTGTATAGTGATTAGGTTTAGGTCTTTGAAAAGTGGGGGAAGGGGTGTTGTCTGCAGCTTTTTGTTGTGTTATTGATTTTACGTGGGTTTTTGTTGTGGAACACCAGGCACAAATAGCATAGGTGAGGTATGGATAGATCATTGAATAGAATAGTGTAAATACTGTGCTGTTTGTGGTACATAGTAACATATATTTGAGAGGATGCCAACTGTTTTAGAACCTTTTTTTGTTATGTGTTGGATATGGGTGTTGAGTTTCAGGTTATCAAGTTGCAGACCCAGGAATTTTCCCTCATTATATTTAGCAATAAGGGTGTTGTTAAGCATAATATTTAGTTGGACCTCACTTGCTCTACTCCCAAACATAATGTAAAAGGTTTTGTCTATATTAAGTGTAAGTTTATTGAAGATCAACCAGGTTGCTGTTTTTATTATTTCTTTGTTAACAATGGTGTTGAGTAAGGCTAGATTTGTGTGGGAGATGACAAAAGTCGTGACATAAGAAAAGAGAATAGGTGTAAGTTGTTGAGGTACACTTGGAATATCATTGACGTATAAAAGGAAAAGGGGGGAGCCAAGAATGCTACCCTGTGGTACACCAGTGTCCAGGGGTCTTGTTGAGGAGGTTGTCTCATTGACAGAGACTTATTGCTTTCTATTAGTAAGGTAAGACTTGATAAATGCAAGTACATGGCATCTTATACCTTAATGATCAAGCTTGAGGAGTAGGATGCTGTGATCTACTGTATCAAAAGCTTTCTTAAGGTCGATAAAGAGTCCTAACGGGTATTCATTTTTTCCATTATTATTATTATAATCATGGGGGAGCTCTAAACCTGTAGGATTATACAGCACTTGTGAGGGATGGGGGGTAAGATGGAAGGTATTCAGGCTTAATTCAGGGAACTGGAGCACAGATACAATTCCCTAGATCAAGAGCCCCTCACCAGCATCAAGTAACCTCTCTTGAGGGGGACTGCATTACTATGCCAACATGTATTTGATAGATAAATGTGACATGCAAATTTTGTCTGTGGAATGTGTAAGTGGTACATAAAATTATTTTTCCATCTATTAGATATTGCAGTGCTAAATGTACATATGTTCCTGGTGAAAACAAGACGCAAACCCAAATTGGCTGATCTCTATAAGGCAGATAGATAATGGAAAAATACCAAGTGAAAGCTTGGCCAGCATGTTGCCATGATGGCAGTGAAAGCTTGGCCAGCATGTTGCCATGATGGCAGTGAAAGCTTGGCCAGCATGTTGCCATGATGGCAGTGAAAGCTTGGCCAGCATGTTGCCATGATGGCAGTGAAAGCTTGGCCAGCATGTTGCCATGATGGCAGTGAAAGTGATTCACTTCAGGTGAAGCTTGGTGCACACTTGATACTATTTCTGCTACACACAAGACAAAAACATCACAGAAACAATGTTATGTATGTCAGTACACAACCAGAAAGCCATGATAGCAATCACATACATCATATATCTGTAAGTTGTGGCAAATTGTGCCTCAAGCCATGTTTTGAGGAATATCAGACCTTGAAACACTTCTAATATGACAATAAAAACTTAGTGTTGTATGAAGGAATCAATCATTAGATAAACCATGTTTTGGTGCAGATATATAGTGAATATTTTTATTATGGTGCAAAGTTCTTCCTGAGCTATTTACCTATTATTATTATTAATGCTTGAAATCTGGGTAATTTTGTTAAAAAAATTGTTCTTTAGCATTGATGTTACCAACAGTACATCAATTTGCTCTTTAACATTGATGTTACCAACGGTACATCAATTTGCACTTTAGCATTCATGTTACCAATAGTGCTTCAGTTTCAATCAACTTCAGCACATCATAAAATGTAAGTTTTTATCAAGTTTCAATCATTTTAGTGTTATTAGATTCAGAAAAATGAACTCTGTCAAACAAAAAGAAAAAAAGAATTTTCTTTTTTTTCAGATTCTTCCCACAGAGACAGAAATCTATTTTTCCGGGTCTCCCACAGTTAAACTGTTAAATGTTGCAATGGTTCCTTGATCCAGGGGCTGCAATAATGATGGGTCTCCCACAGTTAAAGTGTTAAATGTTGCAATGGTTCCTTGATCCAGGGGCTGCAATAATGATGGGTCTCCCACAGTTAAAGTGTTAAATGTTGCAATGGTTCCTTGATCCAGGGGCTGCAATAATGATGGGTCTCCCACAGTTAAAGTGTTAAATGTTGCAATGGTTCCTTGATCCAGGGGCTGCAATAATGATGTGTTTCATGTCAAAAAAATGAAGCAAGTGTCGTTGGATGACCTGGGGTGTTATCCAATACCAGTAATGCTTTAAACATGATATTGTTGTCCTTGCAATATTTTTCAACAGCTGGGCAAAAATAACTTGAAAACCAGTCTTAAAAAACAGCTTTAGTCACCCATGTGTTCTTATCTGACGACCAAAGCACTGGAAGCAATCAGTGGTTGTAGCCTCTCAGAGTGTCAGGATTTGCAGACTGATAAGCAAGCATTGGTTTTAGTATTTAAAAATTCCCTTCTGTATTACCTGCCAATAAAAGAGTTAAGTGATCCTTAGGCACTTTAAATCCAGGTTGAGTTTTTTCATTCTTATAAATGTAAGTTCTGGAAATCATCCATTTCCTGAACAAGTCTCTTTTGTCTACAGTAGGACGTCATTTAGCACGATAGATACGTTCCTGAAAAAGTCGTGTTAGATAATTTCGTCTTAAATAATTAACAGAACTTATGGGAAAAATAGGGATACGTGTTTGAGAGTCCCCAAAAGCCAAACAAGTTTTTAGACCAACATATCTTGCAAAAATTGAAGGCGAATATGTAATTTTAGTTCATTGTCATGATCTATTACTGCTTAAGACTACAAATGCAATAGAAATAATAGTATTTCTTACCTTAAATTGTGGGTAATGATGTTTGTGGATGGTAGTGAAGAGTGGATATGGATGGTGTGGCCCTACTGAGCTGAGGTGGATATGTAATTGTAGTGCATTGTCATGATCTATTACTGCTTAAGACTACAAATGCAATAGAAATAATAGTATTTCTTACCTTAAATTGTGGGTAATGATGTTTGTGGATGGTAGTGAAGAGTGGATATGGATGGTGTGGCCCTACTGGGCTGAGGTGGATAGTAGAAGTTCTTGAACTGAAGTCGATGGTTGAACTGAGTGTCTAACTTTAAGTCAGTCAAGTCATTCAGTAAGTCAGTCAAGTCATTCAGTAAGTCAGTCAAGTCATTCAGTAGGTCAGTCAAGTCATTCAGTAAGTCAGTCAAGTCATTCAGTAAGTCAGTCAAGCCATTCAGTAAGTCAGTCAAGCCATTCAGTAGGTCAGTCAAGTCATTCAGTAGGTCAGTCAAGTCATTCAGTAAGTCAGTCAAGTCATTCAGTAAGTCAGTCAAGTCATTCAGTAAGTCAGTCAAGTCATTCAGTAAGTCAGTCAAGTCATTCAGTAAGTCAGTCAAGTCATTCAGTAAGTCAGTCAAGTCATTCAGTAGGTCAGTCAAGTCATTCAGTAGGTCAGTCAAGTCATTCAGTAAGTCAGTCAAGTCATTCAGTAAGTCAGTCAAGTCATTCAGTAAGTCAGTCAAGTCATTCAGTAAGTCAGTCAAGTCATTCAGTAAGTCAGTCAAGTCATTCAGTAAGTCAGTCAAGTCATTCAGTAAGTCAGTCAAGTCATTCAGTAGGTCAGTCAAGTCATTCAGTAAGTCAGTCAAGTCATTCAGTAAGTCAGTCAAGTCATTCAGTAAGTCAGTCAAGTCATTCAGTAAGTCAGTCAAGTCATTCCAGTAAGTCAGTCAAGTCATTCAGTAGGTCAGTCAAGTCATTCAGTAAGTCAGTCAAGTCATTCAGTAAGTCAGTCAAGTCATTCAGTAAGTCAGTCAAGTCATTCAGTAGGTCAGTCAAGTCATTCAGTAAGTCAGTCAAGTCATTCAGTTAGTCAGTCAAGTCATTCAGTAAGTCAGTCAAGTCATTCAGTAAGTCAGTCAAGTCATTCAGTAAGTCAGTCAAGTCATTCAGTAAGTCAGTCAAGTCATTCAGTAGGTCAGTCAAGCCATTCAGTAAGTCAGTCAAGCCATTCAGTAAGTCAGTCAAGCCATTCAGTAAGTCAGTCAAGCCATTCAGTAGGTCAGTCAAGTCATTCAGTAGGTCAGTCAAGTCATTCAGTAAGTCAGTCAAGTCATTCAGTAAGTCAGTCAAGTCATTCAGTAAGTCAGTCAAGTCATTCAGTAAGTCAGTCAAGTCATTCAGTAAGTCAGTCAAGTCATTCAGTAAGTCAGTCAAGTCATTCAGTAGGTCAGTCAAGTCATTCAGTAGGTCAGTCAAGTCATTCAGTAAGTCAGTCAAGTCATTCAGTAAGTCAGTCAAGTCATTCAGTAAGTCAGTCAAGTCATTCAGTAAGTCAGTCAAGTCATTCAGTAAGTCAGTCAAGTCATTCAGTAAGTCAGTCAAGTCATTCAGTAAGTCAGTCAAGTCATTCAGTAGGTCAGTCAAGTCATTCAGTAAGTCAGTCAAGTCATTCAGTAAGTCAGTCAAGTCATTCAGTAAGTCAGTCAAGCCATTCAGTAAGTCAGTCAAGCCATTCAGTAAGTCAGTCAAGCCATTCAGTAAGTCAGTCAAGCCATTCAGTAGGTCAGTCAAGTCATTCAGTAGGTCAGTCAAGTCATTCAGTAAGTCAGTCAAGTCATTCAGTAAGTCAGTCAAGTCATTCAGTAAGTCAGTCAAGCCATTCAGTAAGTCAGTCAAGCCATTCAGTAAGTCAGTCAAGCCATTCAGTAAGTCAGTCAAGCCATTCAGTAAGTCAGTCAAGTCATTCAGTAGGTCAGTCAAGTCATTCAGTAGGTCAGTCAAGTCATTCAGTAAGTCAGTCAAGTCATTCAGTTAGTCAGTCAAGTCATTCAGTAAGTCAGTCAAGTCATTCAGTTAGTCAGTCAAGTCATTCAGTAAGTCAGTCAAGTCATTCAGTAAGTCAGTCAAGCCATTCAGTAAGTCAGTCAAGCCATTCAGTAAGTCAGTCAAGTCATTCAGTAGGTCAGTCAAGTCATTCAGTAGGTCAGTCAAGTCATTCAGTAAGTCAGTCAAGTCATTCAGTTAGTCAGTCAAGTCATTCAGTAAGTCAGTCAAGTCATTCAGTCAGTCAGTCAGTCAGTCAGTCAAGTTAGTCAGTCACTCAGTCAGTCATTCAGTCAGTCAAGTCAGTCAGTCAGTCACACAAACTTATGTTTACATCTTTTTATGTGTACAAAGTAATACTTCATTACGGCCACGGGTTATGTCTTGTCTAATATCTTTGTTTTCTTCGTTAATTCAAGATCAAAACACAATTCACTCTTTATTTTATTCTTCACAAACACAGCTGGCTTGTAGCCAGGACTTCTTAACGCGTATGAAATACGTACGAATGCTGGGGTCCGTGGCGGGTGGTGTCTGCTGAACCACAACAACAGTAGTAGAAACAAGACTGCTTGTGAGAATGGTTACTTGTTTTCCTTCCCACAAACTGTAAGTAAGTTTATTCAGGTATACACAGATACAGTTACGAAGATTATCATACATGGCAGCATATGTGTAGAGAACCTAGGATAACCCAAAAAAGTCAGAGTGACAGTATTTCCATTGACTGACTTGGGTTATCCTAGGTTCTCTACACATATGCTGCTATGTATGATAATGTATGTAACTGTACTCACCTAATTGTGGTTGCAGGGTCGAGACTCAGCTCCTGGCCCCGTGTATCTGAATAAACTTAGTTTACAGGAAGGAAAAATTCCCTTTTCCTCAAAGCATGAGGATTCTTAGGCAGTAAATAACCATGCGCTCAAAATTTTTCCCCTCCTGCCGAACCGTGTAATATCATCTTTACGTCGTGTAAGATGATAATGTGTCGCAAATCTTAAATCGTGCAATACCGGTAACGTGCAACATAATCTCGTGCTAAATGACGTTCTACTGTACATTAAAAATTTGTTTATCATTGTATTTAGTTTGTTGTATTATTATCTTGCAAACATCAGGATATTCAGGTGTGACATCTGTGCTGGCCGCCTCACTGATAATTTTAACATTATACAATTAAACTGGATTTATAAAGTCACTGAACCAACCATCGCAATAAAAGTTTCTTCAGTCTTTTTTATTTACATTTTCATTTATTGTCTTAAATACATTTGAAGCTTTTGTCTGGACGGCTGTTCTGCTAAGAATGTATTTTTTTATTACAATCTTCTAACCATACAGTTAAAACACACTACATTTTTATCATTGCAACACTACTATTACTTATAGTTATCTGCAAACCACAAAAACCTGATGCAACTTTGCATTTTTATTTCTTCATCTTTTATAATATTCCATACCATAGATTCAGGTGTTGCAACATCTTGTACTATTATATTAGAGTTACTATCACCACCTACATGACCTTCAATTACTGTACATGTATATCAAATTTTTGTTATGATGTAATAACAGCATCTTTTGTGCTGCAGTGTTTACATCTGAAGTATTCTTTTGTCCATTTTATTAAGTCCACTTTTTAAAAACAATAAGACAAGTGTGTATGGTAATATGTTGCAGCAGCACATATATACACAATGACAGGTGAGTGCAGACTGACGTAGTGACGTCTACAACATGTCTCGTAAATTCAACTCGTGTCTTGTTTTCCCATGATTTGAGAAGTTTGGCAACAAAGAACTCACATTAATTAAAATTTTGACTGGCATTAAATGTTAGGTAAGGTTCATCAGGAAACAGGACAGGTGTTTCCTGACGCAGGTCTTAGTCATATGATGACCCACCGTTGGAACTTTTGGTCATCTGACCGAGGCCTTCTGCTGGCTTACCGGTCCACCCCTTTAAAAATTATGGTCACTTAAAACCATTAAGTACTGACATTAAATGTGACTTGGTATCATTTAATAATTCACAATAAATCAAATTCAAACTAATCATGACCTAGATGTAAATAGTTTAATAATAATATTTTATTAATATAAAAGATAATTATAATTATTTATAATTGGTAATAATAACCATTGTTTAATTATAAATTTATTAATTTAATAGAATAATTTGTATTAAAGAATTATAATGATAATAATTACATTAATAATAAAATAATATTTTATTAAAAGGTAGGATTGTCATTTGATATTTGTAATTGGTATTTATAATTTAATTATTAAAATAATTAAGAAAAAATAATACTTTAATAAAATAGATAATTATTGACTGTTTATAATAATAATAATAAATTATTATTATAATCAAAAGGAAGCGCTAAAAATAATAATGTAATATTTTAATAATGAGATAATTTGAATTCAAAATCCTCTTTAACCCTTAAACTGTCCACACGTAGATATACGTTCACTCGCGTAGCTAACCGAGTATTTTGAGAAAAAAATCAATTGTTCGTTTTCTTTAAAATGAAGAGTGCATTTAGTGTGTCATTCCCACATTCTAGTTCCTAGGTAGGGGGAAGGGTACCGTGGTGCGTCCCATTCTGTTGAGGTTCTTGGCGATGGTGTAGTTTGCCGTGGAATCTGGATCGCCTGGGGATGTCCCGATCCCTCTCCGGTCTCCTGGGGGGTGGCTTTGGGTGTCTTTCAGGCGACAGGTGTATTTCTAGAGGCCGCCTTTCGGATTCCGGTTTTGGTGGCCAAAGGAGGTATGCTTTGTGGCGGTTGTCCAGCCGCCCTCTCTTTTGTCCGCCGAGGTGGCTCGGTGGATGTGAGGTTGTTATCCCGGATTGCTGGTTTACTGGCATGAAGGGTAGGGTATGGCACGGGTTCCATGCCGCATCTTCACTACTTGCGGTGCTGAGGTCCTCTTGGGTGCGGAGGGGGATTTACCCCCCTTTCATTCCTCCTAGGAGCTATTCCTCCACGTTCCCCTCTTTTTTTATTCTTTTTATTTTATTTTCTTTCTTTTATTTTTCTTAAAAATGAAAAGAAAGAAGTAACCTATCCATGGACAACTCAATCCATGAACCTACTACCCCCGGGCCCCTTCCTGTTACTGCACACTGTTCTGACACTGCCTTGTTATCGGTCCACTCTTTAGACACTTCCAATACCCCTGTACCTCTCACTGACGCCAGTTCGTCACCTACTTCAGGTACCGGGGTTCCGACCGGCCCTTTTGATATGTCTCACCTTCACTCTTCTCTGACCTTGATTCCGGCTTCTCCCTCTACGGTGCGGCAATTTTCGGATTGCTCGCCCGTCCCACATCGGACAACCTCCGGTCCTACATCTAAATGACCAAGACCCTTACATGACAATTCGACACTTCATTCTCATTCATCTCAGAAACGACCAGCTTGTCACGCACTCCCCTTAACCCTTAAACGGTCCAAACATATATATACGTTCTTACCGCTACTGCCCTGAATATTTCGAAAAAAAAAAAAGTTATAGAAATGAAGAGCACATTTTTTAAGTGTTATAGGATAAAAAAAAATCTAGTTACCGAGATATGAGGCAGAGAAGGTGGCACTGGATGCTCACCTGACAGCAACAGGAGTCCTGCCGCTTGCAGAATTGTTGCCGATATACCTTTTTTTCTCTCTTTATTATTTTATATAATTTTTATGTTCTGATAATTACAATTTATAGTAGTTCTTGTGATTTCATAGCCAATCTGTGTTCTGACAGTAATATTAGGTACTGAAATTGTACTCAAATAATAATAGTAATGATAGTGCATAATAATAATAATACTCATAAGGATAGTGCATAATAATAATAATAAATTAATAATAATAATAATAATCATTGTAATAAATTTCCTTTGAAGCATTATGTAAGATATGTGTCACTGCCTTATGTCATCTGATCTGCACTAATGATGACTGGTGACATTTGATGAGGGTAGTCTTATCTCTTCTTATAAGTCCAGTAATTAAAGTGATGACATTTGATGAGCTTACACTGCTTCGCTTTATTTGTTGCTCAAACTTATCTGTCTGTGTCTGTCCGTCTGTCTGTGTATTGTCTCCTTTCTGTCTGCTTGTCTCAGAGAGTAGCTCATGAACCAAATGGTATGACGAAGATCACATTTTCAGTATAACACTTTGTCTGGATTTTTTGAGTTATCCTAGATACTTTACACTAGGTATAATTGTATTTACGTGTGTGTTCCTGTGAAATAGAGACAAAGAGACAGACAGATACAGAGACAGCCAATCAGGTACCCAGCTTGCAAGCCAGCTGCTGGCAGCCAGGTGGCCACATGGCCAGCCAGCCAGCCAGCCAGCTGGCCTGCCAGTCTGCCAACATCACTTTCCACTTAAAAGGGGAGTGTTAATATGACATGACATCAGTGAATCCTTGGTGTTTGTCGCAGTGTTTGCTCTAGCTGGCGCTCAATTTAACTTGTGCTCCCACAAGGTACTAAGTGGTTTCAGATTTTTTTAATATGGCGCACACCAAGTGTTAGGACCCATTCTATGCTGACCAGGCATCTCAGGCCAATCATGCCAAATTTGGAGGCATGAAAAATAAAACGTAAATATAAGTTTGGGGCAGTAGTGGTAAGAACGTATATATACGTTTGGACCGTTTAAGGGTTAAACACTTTGTTTCACACTACACAATGGACAAAGTTTTTTACTCTAAGACTGACTTCTCCTACAACCTATCTTTCTGTAAGCAAAGACGTTATCCTTGCAATATAGCTCGTTTATCATTTGACTGCCGTGAACTTCCACCCTCGGTCTACATTGCAGGTCACCGTTTACAAGTTCGAAAGGTGACCCCTACACCGCAACAGTGTAGAAACTGCTGGCGTTTTGGTCATCCAGCGAAATATTGCAGGTATATGGCCAAATGCCCAGTCTGTGGTGCCGACGACTATGCCAGTCCTTCTTGTAATCTACCTCCCTCTTGCCTTAACTGTCATGAGGCACATTCATCTCACTCTCGCCATTATCAGGTTTACCTAAATGAGCGGGAAATCTGTTGTCTCAAAGAGGTGGAAGGCTTCTCATATGCTGTGGCTGTCTCCCATCTATGCCTTCAAGGGAGACTTCCCTGTATTTCCTATTCTCGAATTGCTAAACCTTCCCCCATTTCTGGGGTCCCAACTCCCTCAGCTTCCTCTGTCGTCACCCCATCCTCAGTCACCCCTGTCTAGAATTCTTTTGCTGTTCTTGGCTCCGGGGTCCCTACCTCGGCATCCCATACTGTCCTCACCAATTCCTCTACTCACTCGCACAGTTCTGTGTCTACACGCCCTCGTCCAAAACCTAATCCTCACCGCCCCTCTTCTCATAAGTCCGGCAAAAAATCCCCATTACCAGGTTCTTCACCTCTGACCAGTTCTGTAACGTGTGTGGATGTTCATCCTCATCCTTGTTCAATACCTCCATCCCCTGTCCCAAGTTTCTTCCTTGACTGCCCCCCCCCCAGGTCGCTCCCACTCCTGTCCCCTCCCAAGCCCTTACGACAGTTTCCTCTTCCATCTCCTCGCCCTCTACTTTAGTACAGTCTATAGTCTCCCAGATTGTTGCTCACCCTCCTCATTCTTCCATTTCTAATGTGGTTCCACATCCTGCATCTTTGTCTTCCGAAACGCTGGAAGCTATTGCAGAATATATTACAGAGACTGGAACGTTGATGGACACCGCTCCACCTCCAGTTCCTCCTCCTCTCTCTTCTCCGTCTACACCCCTCCTTCCTTCACAGCGTCCCACTCCTTCTCTGCTTACAGGTCTTCCGCTGCCTCCACATGTGGACTTTTCTAAGCCTAGTCCATAGATACCTCTAACTTCGACTTTTTTCTTTCTCTTCATAAATCATGGCTTATTTACAGTGGAATATCCGAGGCCTCAGGGGTAACCAGGGTGAACTTCAGGTGTTGCTCTCCCAATTTTACCCTGTTGGGGTCTGTTTGCAAGAACCCAAATTACATTCTGCTGTTATCTGTCCCATGTCGGGCTATGATTTGTTATATTCATCGGATCCTTTTTCTGATTGAACCTTTAACGAAAGTGCTCTTCTTATGTGCACTGGTATTCCATACCATCAGCTCTATGTTCATTCTTCTCTACATTACATTGCAGCCCATACCCAATTGAATAAGTGGGATACACTCTGTTCTTTATATCTCTCCCCTTCTCAGGCATTGTCTATCCCAGATGTTGATTTTCTGTTTTTTTTCCTTGCCGCCACCCCTTCTGTTACTTGGCGATTTTAACGCGCACCATTTTCTCTGGGGGGGGGTCGCACAGTGACTCCCGTGGCGTTCAGTTGGAGGCATTTCTTCCTTCTCTCCCCCTCCTTGTTTTAAATACAGGTACTCTCACCCATTTTGATCCTCGAACTCATTCTTTCTCTTGCTTTGATCTCTCCGTCTGCTCTTCCTCAACTTTCCTTGACTTCACCTGGTCTGTCCTCCCGGACTCACATGACAGTGATCATTTCCCAGTCACCCTCATGTCCCCTTCATATTCTCCAGCTCCTCGTTGCCCACACTGGCAATTTGACCAGGCGAAATGGGACCTTTTTGCACATCTTACTGCCTTTCATGAGGCTCCTTCCTCGTTCTCCATTGATGAGGTTTTACATCTCTTCTCGTCCTCCGTCTTAACCGCAGCTTCACATTCTCTCCCTCAAACCTCGGGCAGGCATTCTCAGAAGTGTGTGCCTTGGTGGTCTCCTGCTTGTGCTCGGGCAGTACGTTTGAAACACGCTGCCTGGGGCAGGTACCGGTATAACAGAACCACAGAGAGACTAATTGATTTTAAGCAGAGGAGAGCAATTGCTCGCCGTGTCATACGTGACACTAAACACATTTGCTGACGGGATTATGTTTCCAACGTCACTTTGGCTTCCTTGATGAGTAAAGTCTGGAAGAAAGTGCGGAAATTGAGTCATAAATTCTCCCCCGACTCTGCTCCTGTTCTTCTGGTTGCCGGTGTCGATATAGCACACCCTCTTGCCATTGCCACTGAAATTGGTAATCATCTGGTTCGCATTTCTCAGGGGCTCCATCTATGCCCCTCGTTCCTTTCTTCTAAGTCTGCCAGCGAGTTAAAGCCCTTAGATTATTCTTCTCTCAGAGAAGAATCTTGTAATGTGCCTTTTACCCTTCAAGAACTGAAGGCAACACTCTTCACTTGCTGATCATCAGCTGCTGTTCCAGACAGCATACATATTCGTATGCTACAGCATTTACATCAGTCTGCTCTTGCTGTCCTCTTACGACTCTTTAGTCTTATATGGTCACAAGGAGTTCTTCCAAAGGTGTGGAAGTCTGCTATTCTCCCTTTTCGCAAACCGGGTACTACGGGACATGATACCTACCACTACCGTCCCATCGCTCTTACCAGTGCAGTTTGCAAGGTAATGGAACACCTAGTTAATAGACGTTTGATGTGGTATTTAGAGACACACAGTAGTCTCTCCACTAATAAATTTCTCTTTCGTAAGGGCCGTTCTGCCATTGACCCCTTACTACGCTTGAATACGTATATTCATAATGCCTTTGCTAATAACCATTCGGTTATTGCCATCTTTTTTTTTTTTTTTGACCTTGAGAAGGCCCAGGCCCACTCCTTAGGCCTCCGTGGCAATCTACCATTTTTCCATAAGGCTTTCTTAACTGGAATACATTTCCGTGTCCAGGTGAGTAATGTGCTTTCCCCGGAGTTTGTCCAAGGTGAAGGTGTCTTCCAGGGATGTGTTCTGAGCACCATTCTCTTTCTCCTTGCTATAAATAATCTGGCATCTGTTCTCCCATCCAATATTTGGTCATCACTTTATGTTGATCACTTTGCTATAGCTTGTGCAGGTGCTGACTGCCACCTCATTGCAGTTTCCCTGCAGCATGCCATCAACCGGGTTTCCGATTGGGCCACCACTCACGGGTTTAAATTTTCCAGTGGCAAAACTCATCAAATTACGTTTACTAGACGTTCAGTGGTCTCTGATCATCAATTGTACCTATACGGCTCACGTATCCCAGAACATGATACAGTCAGGTTTCTCGGCCTCCTGTTTGACCATCAATTGTCCTGGAAACCTCACATTACCTCTCTGAAGGCGACTTGAAATAGCCGGCTGAACCTCCTTAAAGCCCTAGAACATCTTTCATAGGGGGCTGATCATAGAACTCTCCTTCACCTGCATTCAGACCTAATTTTATCGAAACTCGATTATGGTGACCAGATATATTCGGCGGTCTTTCCTGCTACACTTTCCAGCCTTAATCCCATCCATCACCAGGGACTGCATTTATGTCTTGATGCATTTCGTTCTTTCCCTGTTCAGAGCCTCTGTGTAGAAGTGAACATTCCATCCTTGTCTGATCGTCGTGATGCACAATGCCTTCGCTATTATGTTCACTCTCATGACCTCCGCAATCCTTCCATGTATAGGATTGTCACAGATGTTAGTAGACGATCTTTATTTGTTCGTTGACACTGTTTACTTCGTCCCATTTCTCTTCGTCTACATTCGCTTTTGTCTTCCCTTCAGCTACCACCTTTCTATGTTCATGTGGTATCTCCCTTTCCCCTACCCCCTTGGGAAGTTCCTGCTGTCCGTGTCTATTCTTTTTCTCTGCTTTGTGCGAAAGCCCAACTACCTACGATGGCTTCTCGCTCTCTTTTTCTAGACCATTTCCGTTCTCATTCCCATGTCATCGCAATGTACACAGATGGTTCTAAGTCATCAGACGGCGTCGGATTCGCAGCAGTGTTTCCGGACAGCATCGTGAGAGGGCATCTATTTTCCTCGGCTAGCATATTTTCGGCTGAATTGTATGCCATTCTTGTGGCACTTATCCGTATTGCATCTATGCCTGTGTCACCATTTGTGGTCGTTTCAGAATCCCTTAGTGCTTTACAGGCTATCTGAAAATTTGATACACCTCACCCCCTAGTTCTTTGTATCCAACTTTGATTGCGCCGTATCTCTAGCAAACACAGATATATTGTTTTTTGCTGGGTCCCTGGTCATGTTGATGTACAGGGCAATGAACAGGCAGACACTGCTGCGCGGTCAGCAGTACATGACCTTCCAGTTTCATATAGAGGTGTTCCATTCACGGACTATTTTGCAGTCATTGCTACCAACCTTCACACCCATTGGCAACAACGCTGGTCTCACCTGCTAAATAACAAACTTCATTTTATTAAACCAAGTACAGTGGAACCCCGACTAACGAACGATCCATATAGCGAACAAATCATATAACGAACTCTTTTTTTCGCAAAATATTTTTCTCATGTAGGGAACATTTACTCATGTAGCGAACCATACCAGACCTGTCTGCCTGCCCCGCGCAAGCGCGGTGAGGCGGACAGGACGCCAGTCAAGAGTTGTTTACACTTGAGAGAACATTACTCAGCGCGCTCTTTCAAACATTCACAATACTTTTGTTGTGTTTATTGTTGGTTCAGTGATTGTCACTGTGAAGTAAGTCACCATGGGTCCAAAGAAGCTTCCTAGTCGCACCCCTGTGGTAAAGAGAGTGAGGACCACCATCGAACTGAAGAAAGAGATTGTAGAAAAATATGAGAGTGGCGTACGTGTGAGTTAGCTTGCCAGAATGTACAACAAAAACAAATCTAGTATCGGCACTATCCTGGCAAAGAGACATGAGATCAAGGAAGCTAATGTTGCAAAAGGGGTTGATATGTTAACGAAAAATAGATCAAAAACAGTGGATGAGGTTGAGAAGTTGTTGGTGTGGATAAACAATAAACAGATAGCAGGTGATAGTATTTCCACAGCGATAATTTGTGAAAAGGCAAGGAAGTTGCAAGCAGATCTTGTCAAGACAATGCCTGGAACCAGTGGTGAGGAGAGTGATTTTAAAGCCAGCAGAGGCTGGTTTGAGAGGTTTAAGAAACGTAGTGGCATACACAGTGTTTTGAGACATGGTGAGGCAGGCAGCCAGCTCAGACAAACGTGCAGCTGAAAAGTTTGTGAGTGAATTTAAGGGGTTCGTAGAGGCTGAAGAATTCCTCCCCAACAAGTGTTTAATTGTGATGAAACAGGCCTGTTTTGGAAGAAAATGCCCAACAGGACCTTCATTACTCAGGAGGAAAAGGCACTGCCAGGACACAAGCCTATGAAAGACAGGCTAACTCTTATGATGTGTGCCAATGCCATTGGTGATTTTAAAGTGAAGCCTTTACTGGTGTATCACGCAGAAAATCCCAGAGCCTTCAAGAAACACAATGTTAACAGGAATAATTTGTGTGTGCATTGGAAAGCTAACACTAATGCATGGGTCAATAAGGACTTTTTCATGGAATGGTTGACTGGAGTGTTTGGCCCTAGTGTGAAGAAATACCTCCTGGAAAAGAAATTGCCACTCAAGTGCCTCCTGGTACTGGACAATGCTCCTGCTCATCCTCACAACTTGGAAGAGTGTCTGACAACTTCAATTTCATCAGAGTGAAGTTCTTGCCTCCTAACACCACTCCTCTCATCCAGCCCATGGACCAGCTGGTCATTGCAAACTACAAGAAACTGTACACCAAAGCAGTGTTTCAGATGTGACCTCAAACACTGCATTGTCCCTAAGACAGTTCTGGAAAGATCACTTCAATATCGTGCATTGCATAGGCCTTATAGGTAAGGCTTGGGATGGAGTGACTTCCAGGATTTTGAACTCTGCTTGGAGACCACTGTGGCCGGATTGTGTTGAAAAGAGGGATTTTGAAGGATTTGAGTCTGACCCTGACCCTGACGACCCTGTGCTTGTTGTGGAAGATATTGTGGCATTGGGGAACAGCCTGGGGTTGGAGGTGAGTGGTGAGGATGTGGAAGAGTTGGTGGAGGAGCACAGGGTAGAGCTAACAACTGAAGATCTGCAAGAGCTGGAACAGCATCAGACCAGAGCTGAGGTTATTGCTTCACAGGAGTAAGAAGAGAGAGTGAAGGAGGTGCCTTCTTCAGTGCTTAAGGAAATTTGTTCCAAGTGGAACGATGTGCAAAGTTTTGTTGAAAAACACCACCCTGAGCAAGCTGAAATGAGCCATCTGTGCAACCACTTCAGTGACAGAGCCATGTTGCACTTCAGGAAAATATTAAACAGGCGCCAGGAACAGAGGACTGTGGACAGTTATTTCACGAGGCAGGGATCCAGTGACTCTCAAGCTGGTCCTAGTGGCATTAAAAGAAAAAGAAATAGTAACCCCAGATAAGGACTTGTTACCTGAAGTCATTTTGGAGGGGGATTCCCCTCCCAACCACTAACACCCTCCCCCTGTCGTCCTCTCTATCTTCCAGATGCCTGCAACTCTCTTCAATGAAGGTAAGTAAATGTTATTTATTAATCTGTTTTTTATTATTTAGTATTAGTAGTAGTATTTATAGTTTTAATAATGTTGTTTTGTGTATGTAGAACTGTAATTAAAATGTATTTTTTGTGAATATTTTTGGGTGGAACGGATTAATTGTATTTACATTATTTTTTATTGGAAATAAGGTTTCGAATTATGAACTTTTCGTGTTAAGAACTAGCTCCTGGAACGGATTAAGTTTGTTAGTTGAGGGACCACTGTATAGGTTTCTGGCCTTCTTCTTGTTACCAGTGTCGAGGTTGGGAGACTACACTCTCCCATCTTCGCATCAGCCACACTCGTCTTACTCATGGGTATCTCATGGGGAGGCTCCCTGTCATTCTCTGTGAGCATTGTCAGGTTCCAGTATCTGTTCACCGTATTCTGTTGGACTACCCATTCTATCAACGAGCACGCAGAATTTACCTCCAACGTCGTCTTCGCTCTGCTGCCCTTTCTTTACCTTCTCATTGACTTTTTGACAGCAACTGACTTACTACACAAACTCTGAAGATTATGCCTCTAGCACTCCCCTCAGTCACTTCTACCTCACTCTCTTGCTACCCTCTATCCCTGCACTATCCACTACTCTGCTGCACTCCATACCCTACTAATCATCCCTCTCCCTCTTACAACCCATTCTCCCTGCATCCTGCCCTACCCTGCTGCGCTGTATGACCCCTGTGGTTTAGCGCTTCTTTTTTATTATAATAATGAATTCAAAATTTACAATAGTTAATAATAATCATAACAATAATAATAATTATAATGAAGTAATATTTTAATAAATGTGAGATCATTATAATACAGTGGTACCTCGAGTTACGATGGTCCCCAAAATCGCCCTTTTATGTAAGTTTATTTTTTTTAAATGCTTTTGTAAGTATATTTGTGGGGGTGTAAAAGGACTAGTCTATTTTACATTATTCCTTATGGGGATAAATTCGTTTGGTAATGGCACTTGAACAGCATTCTCGAACGAAAAAATATCGTAACTCGAGGTACCACTGTATTTATAATAGTGTTAACATTAATAATAAGTCACATGTACACTCAGTGATGATGTTTGTTTGTGTAGGTGAGCGAGGTGTTGGAGGCGCTGGATCACTCTTCCACTCTGGTATTTCTTGACCTGGCCTGGCCTGGATCACTGGCCGGGCCTGGATCACTGGCCGGGCCAGGATCACTGGCCGGGCCAGGATCACTGGCTGGGCCTGGATCACTGGCCGGGCCTGGATCAACCAGACTCCACATCCAGCTGAGTGGTAACACTATGCAGGCTAGACAGTTTGTGTTGTTGTGTACTGGACAACACTCAGGCTCCTCCTACCTCAACACTAAACTGTTAAAGGTGTGGGACAAGGGTGAGCCAGGGGAGCGTGTGTGGGGTGGAGACTACCAGTATAATAATGGTCGTGGAGGAGCAGCACTGTTGTCTCACCAGGATGATCACCAGTACCAGAAGTCAGGCAGTGCTGGTGCTGTGGGGTCACCATGGTGGCTGCTGGGGAGTCACCGGAGTGCCCAGTTCTACATCACCACCAGGGACCGCACAGCTGGTCTCCAGTGGTCCGGTGTCTTTGGTAAAGTGGTAAAGGGTCTGGATGTGGTGAGAGCAGCAGTCAACCACAGTGACATCAAGGAGGTGACTGTGGTGGACTGTGGTGTTTTGTTGACACTCTAGTTCACTGTACCCTCATTACTGTGTCACCATCACTACTGTGGTGTTTTGTTGACACTAGTTCACTGTACCATCACTACCGTGGTGTTGTGTTGACACTAGTTCACTGTACCATCA
>WNWK01026919.1:0-26852 GCA_009830355.1 Cherax destructor | reverse complement strand
TCATCACACAGGGTTCAACTGTTTTCAACCTGGTAAATCACAAAAGCTTTAAAGTTTGTTTACATTATTGGCTGAATATTGGACATTACATTCTCTCCTTTTTTTTATCATTTTTTGTATGATAGTTATGACAGAGTTCCCAGAATATTTTTGCTAATGCTTGACACAGTTCTTGTACACTTGTTAAACCCTCCGGGTTTTTTCTCAGTCTATATTGCTATTGATATATCCAGTTCACTTATTAACTTTTTCTTTCATTAATTCCAAGATATTAATTCGTTTCATTGCTTCACCATACACGGTCGTCTCTACAGTGCTGACCCAATTTTCACAGTAAACACCTCCTTGTTGTTATCGTCTATTTCCTTCCTTAAGCTTTTTATTTTTAATTATGTAACCATCTTCCCTTTGATGTTGATATGTAGTATAATTTAGTTTCTGATTTGGCATTTGTTCATTTCTCTCACTTCTTTCCTTGCTTTTATGTTCCTATTTCTGCTTGCTTCTGTTCTCTGACATTCTCCTAATTCTATAGTTTTTCATGTACTGGTTCTTCTTTTGTTTAACTGCTGTGCATGTTTGGGTGAGCCATGGACGGGCGGCTCACCGGGGCTTCTCCCACTTGGCAGGATTTTACACGATGTTAAACTTTGGAGGGATATTATTTTATGATACTCTCTTCTTATTCCTGTCTCGGTCTACTTTGTGATGGGTTGTCGACTATGGCTACCTTAAGTCTCTCCTAAGTTTTGATTGTTGTGTTTGTTGTGTGGTTTCTGTCCTCTTCACTGTGTAAGTAAATTTATTCAGGTATACACAAATACAGTTACATAGAGTATCTTACATAGCAGTATATGTGTAGAGAACCTGGAATAACCCAAAAAAGTCAGACAAAGAGACTTATTTCCATTAGGGCCCAGCATTTCAAAGCTCCATCTCTACCTGACCAACAGTGCCACTTATTCACCTCGTCTTTCATCTTTCCTTCTTCCTTACATTGTATACTGACAGAATATTACACTTGTTATAAGTCCTGTTAATTTCATCTCTGCTATGATGTCTGCTATTAGTTCATCACCTTAATTATACCTTTTGCAATTATGTACTATATTTTGACCTTTTGGTTTCTCACATTTGTCAATATATGATTTAGAGGGGAGACAGGTGCGACGCAGTTGATTTTGAGCTGGGGGAAGAAGGGGTTCCGATACCATTTGTTTATACATTGATGGTGGTTGGTCGTCTTGTCTTAGACTGCACAGAATCTCTTTATATTAGATCGAGACTCCATCTAAAATAAACATAATTTACACTGACTTTGTGTTTTCATGTTATGCTTGTTATGGCTGGGAGAAAATGGGTGGGGAGTGGGTTTCTGGGTTTCCCAGACTTCCATCCTTGTTAGGGAAACCCTGGTCTCTTGTTACCTTCACAGCTTTCCCCGTCATGCTGACGCTTTTGTCCGCTCCTCAGCTCTCTGAGATACTCTTCTGTCCCCCTGTTCTTATAGCCGCTTTGTCTCCTACAGTTGCATATTATTATTATTATTATTATTATTATTATTATTATTATTATTATTATTATTACTGTTATTTTTATTATCATTGTTGCATTCGTGAGGGAAGTGTTAAATACGTGATAACCTTAATTTATTGGAATATTTTACGAGTGACATCTGACACATTGTATGCCAACACACGTAACATTGTATGCCAACACACGTAACATTGTATGCCAACACACGTAACATTGTATGCCAACACACGTAAAATTGTATGCCAACACACGTAAAATTGTATGCCAACACACGTAACATTGTATGCCAACACACGTAACATTGTATGCCAACACACGTAACATTGTATGCCAACACACGTAACATTGTATGCCAACACACGTAACATTGTATGCCAACACACGTAACATTGTATGCCAACACACGTAACATTGTATGCCAACACACGTAACATTGTATGCCAACACACGTAACATTGTATGCCAACACACGTAACATTGTATGCCAACACACGTAACATTGTATGCAACACACGTAACATTGTATGCCAACACACGTAACATTGTATGCCAACACACGTAACATTGTATGCCAACACACGTAACATTGTATGCCAACACACGTAACATTGTATGCCAACACACGTAACATTATGCCAACACACGTAACATTGTATGCCAACACACGTAACATTGTATGCCAACACACGTAACATTGTATGCAACACACGTAGCATTGTATGCCAACACACGTAACATTGTATGCAACACACGTAACATTGTTGCCAACACACGTAACATTGTATGCCAACACACGTAACATTGTATGCAACACACGTAACATTTTATGCCAACACACGTAACATTGTATGCCAACACACGTAACATTGTATGCAACACACGTAGCATTGTATGCCAACACACGTAACCTCAGCTGTGCAATCAAAAGGATCAAGGATTAGTAAGTATTTTGCTGCTTCTGGAAGCCAGACTTCATGTTTGTCGTTGAGGTGCTGGTACATCAGATTGGACAGAAATCATTAAATGGAATATTAATATAAAACTGAATTATCTAACTGGAGAAGAAAGGATTTCTGCACCACCAGCTGAAAGTACACACACGATAAGAATCATCCTGGTCGTAGTTAATACCAGAGGAGACGCAGTGAGGCGGTGTCCCTGGTATGTATGAGTGGCGGTGTGAGATGTTGCTCTGCACGATGAACAAGTGGTGCTTGAGTGGCGGGTGTGAGATGTTGCTCTGCACGATGAACAAGTGGTGCTTAAGTGGCGGTGTGAGATGTTGCTCTGCACGATGAACAAGTGGTGCTTTACCTGTTTGATGGTTCCGGGAATTATGGTATTTTCCCCTCCCGTCAAGGAGTCCCGTGAACACTTAATGGAATCTGATAAATGGTTTGAAAACCAACAAGTTGAAGACTGAGACACTTATGCAACATATGGTAATCTTTATTAAGGAAACGTTTCGCCACACAGTGGCTTCATCAGTCCAGTACAAAACAGAGAGGTGTAAGGAGAGGAGGAGTTTGAGGTAATCAGTCCCTCTTGTAGAGTATATAAGTCACTTCTACGGCCATATGCTGTACATTCTACGAAAGTGATGGACTGAACACATCGACTCCAGGCTGAGGGACTGATTACCTCAAACTCCTCTCCTTACCCCTCTCTGCTTTGTATTGGACTGATGAAGCCACTGCGTGGCTAAACGTTTCCTTAATAAAGATTCCCAACTTAGTGAAATACTTGAGGATATCCTCACTGCCCTACTAAAGCCTCTCTGACAGACTTTAACATTGCATATGTAACACATTCAATGTCACTCACGAAATCGTAATGATACGATTGCAAACAAACCATACCACGGGTGGGGTTAGAACCCGCGACGGGTTAGAACCCGCGACGGGTTAGAACTCCGACGGTCTGGAGTTTTAAGACTCTGATCGCGGGTTCTAACCCCACCCGTGGTATGGTTTACATTCAATGTGATGGAATATGCGGAGATATATATGTATCTGTCGTACAGAAAATGAAAGGAGCACATTGTTGAGTTTACTTGAAGTCACTTCCGGAGGTCACTGTCCCCACAGCCTGGTCACAGACCAGACCTCCTGGATGCTGGCCCCCCACCGCCTGGTCTCAGACCAGACCTCCTGGATGCTGGCCCCCACCGCCCGGTCTCAGACCAGACCTCCTGGATGCTGGCTATTGCGCCCCTTGAACTGGGCCTCAATGTATATAATGTATATTTCCATTTTCTATAATTTTATATTGCTGATATTATCGATAATAGCTAAATCGTTAATATCTTGCTTTATATTATTATTAGGCTATTATTAGATTATCATTTGTATTTATTTACTTTAGGTAGGATGTAATATTTTATGTTGTGCTCGAGAGTGTGTAGTAACTGCCTTGGTGTTGGCAAACGACTGTTACGCTGCCGGCGTCTAGTTGCTGGGAGGAGTCAGTCTCTGGACACACCTGAGCTGGGTGGTTGTTCCTCCTTCCTCTCTCTGGCCTGCTGACCTCGTCGAGTCAACACCTCACTCCATTTCTTCTTGTTTTCTCGAAATTAGACTCTGTTGGGTAGAGTATGCATTCGTGGGTGAGGCGAATCTTACTTCTCAGGACTCTGTGTAACTCTGTTCACAGAGAATAGACTAGACAGTGATTTTTCGACGTTGTTCTGGGTTGTGTGTCACATTGACACTCTGATACTACTCAGGTCTCAAGCTATAGCTCTGGACCTACTTCGATAAGGCATTTGTGCACCGCCACAGTTTGGGATTGTTTATGCTGAACCTAGTTTCAGTAGTAAGGGAGTTTTATGACTGTTTTGGAGGATCTACTGATGGTCCCCAGTTAGGGTCGTTTTTCTATCTCCTTGTTCCTGACGCTGTGTTGCTGTTGCCTGTTATAGTGCTGTTCTGCGAAGTGGTCATTTTACTAGACAATCAAGCTGTTCTGGTTGTCAATTTGTTAGTACAGCTAGCTTATGAGAAGTTGTTCTGTCGTACACTGGTTGAGTCGAGTCATAGTTACCGGGAGCACACTCGTACACACATTTATTATTATTTGTATATATTATTGTTATTACTGACATTGTACTTGATGGTACCTCGGAGTCATTTATATATATGTGCCCTCAGCACAGACTTATTGTATATGAGAGCAGTGTAGGAGCTACCCTCCTAAGTATCCTCCTAATTGATATCTTAATATCATTATATTTGATTTACTTTGCTACCCTAGATTTTCTCACTTTGATAATAAACCTTTTAAATATATCTGTTTGGTTAGTACCCTATCAGTTGCAATCCTCTTCAGCTATATAATATGTCGGATAACTGAAACAGGATACTGACTTTGTTGCAAAAGCCCAGTAACAGGCTGGATGCTAGAAGGGCTATCCTTTCTAGTGTTCACTGGAGATATCTATTATTAATAGATATCGTGTCATTTTGTAACACTGGCCCCCCACCGCCTGGTCTCAGACCAGACCTCCTGGATGCTGGCCCCCCACCGCCTGGTCTCAGACCAGACCTCCTGGATGCTGGCCCCCCACCGCCTGGTCTCAGACCAGACCTCCTGGATGCTGGCCCCCACCGCCCGGTCTCAGACCAGACCTCCTGGATGCTGGCCCCCACCGCCCGGTCTCAGACCAGACCTCCTGGATGCTGGCCCCCACCGCCTGGTCTCAGACCAGACCTCCTGGATGCTGGCCCCCACCGCCTGGTCTCAGACCAGACCTCCTGGATGCTGGCCCCCACCGCCTGGTCTCAGACCAGACCTCCTGGATGCTGGCCCCCCACCGCCCGGTCTCAGACCAGACCTCCTGGATGCTGGCCCCCCACCGCCTGGTCTCAGACCAGACCTCCTGGATGCTGGCCTCCCACCGCCTGGTCTCAGACCAGACCTCCTGGATGCTGGCCTCATCGATCAACCTGTGCACACCCAACGCAGTCAACGTATGCAACATAATTTTGGTTAAATGAAAAAAAATACAGACGAGGCCTCCTGGTTTTTGTCCTGTCCAGTATAGCTGTTGATCATTGTTGCACACCGTGCAGCATGATCACTGCCCAGCTGGTGAGGAGCTGCTGTTGATCATTGTTGTACACAGTGCAGCGTGATCACCACTGCCCAGCTGGTGATGAGCTGCTGTTAATCATTGTTGTACACAGTGCAGCGTGATCACCACTGCCCAGCTGGTGAGGAGCTGCTGTTGATCATTGTTGCACACAGAACAGCGTGACCACCACTGCCTAGCTAATGAGGAGCTGCTTGATGAATCTCTGTTTTCCTCTTGAAGTGAGGTTGACTCTTGGAAACTTCTCCTTATATCTGGAGGTAACAGGTTGATAAACTTTGGACCCTTTGTTTACTTGTGTATCTCCAGTGTACTTCTTCTACCTCACTTTTCACTGGAGATATTTTATACATCATATCTTTATCTGTGGTGAGGAGACATTCCAACTATTGTGCCCCAGGAACAACAGTTGGGTACAATTATTACACACACACTAGCGGTTTTACACTTTTTTCTTGTTGTTGTTGTTGTTGTTGAACTTACAGACCAAGAGCTATATGTTATCATACCTTTATTATTTTGAAACCTAAAGTATATGAGCCATTTCCCATGATGTCTCGTACAACAAGAATGTATGTACCGCTAGTTGAACCAAGGCAGCATGTGAAGGAGGCTTGCTTATACTTCTTGTCTACCCTGAGACTGCAACCAGAGCGCTGTGATAGAGCCGAGCACTAGAGCACTGCCCGAGCACTAGAGCACTGTCCGAGCACTAGAACACTGCCCTGGCACCAGAGCACTGCTTTAGCACCAGAGCACTGCCCTAGCCAGGCACTGCCCTGGCACCAGGCACTCCCTAGCACCAGAGCACTGCCCTGCACCAGAGCACTGCCCTGGCACCAGAGCACTGCCCTGGCACCAGGCACTGCCCTAGCACCAGAGCACTGCCCTAGCACCAGAGCACTGCCCTGGCACCAGAGCACTGCCCTGGCACCAGAGCACTGCCCTAGCACCAGGCACTGCCTTAGCACCAGAGCACTGCCCTAGCACCAGAGCACTGCCCTAGGGACCAGGCACTACCCTAGCACCAGAGCACTGCCCTAGACGCAGGCACTGCCCTAGCGCCAGAGCACTGCCCTGGCACCAGAGCACTACCCTGGCACCAGGCGCTGCCCTGGCACCAGAGCACTGCCCTAGCACCAGGAGCACTGCCCTGCGCCAGGCACTGCCCTGGCGCCAGGCACTCCCTAGCACCAGAGCACTGCCCTGCACCAGGCACTGCCCTAGCGACCAGGCACTGCTGGCGCAGAGCACTGCCCTAGCACAGGCACTCCCTAGCCCAGGCACTGCCCTGCGACCAGGCACTGCCCTGCACCAGGCACTGCCCTGGCCCAGGCACTGCCCTAGCACCAGAGCACTGCCTTAGCACCAGAGCACTGCCCTAGCACCAGGCACTGCCCTAGCACCAGAGCACTGCCCTAGCACCAGGCACTGCCCTAGCACCAGAGCACTGCCCTGCACCAGAGCACTGCCCTAGCACCAGAGCACTGCCCTAGCACCAGAGCACTGCCCTAGCACCAGAGCACTGCCCTAGCACCAGAGCACTGCCCTGAGCACCAGAGCACTGCCCTAGCACCAGAGCACTGCCCTAGCACCAGAGCACTGCCCTAGCACCAGAGCACTGCCCTAGCACCAGAGCACTGCCCTAGCACCAGAGCACTGCCCTAGCACCAGAGCACTGCCCTAGCACCAGAGCACTGCCCTAGCACCAGAGCACTGCCCTAGCACCAGAGCACTGCCCTAGCACCAGAGCACTGCCCTAGCACCGGCACTGCCTAGCACCAGAGCACTGCCCTAGCACCAGAGCACTGCCCTAGCACCAGAGCACTGCCCTAGCACCAGAGCACTGCCCTAGCACCAGAGCACTGCCCTAGCACCAGAGCACGGGCCCTAGCACCAGAGCACTGCCCTAGCACCAGAGCACTGCCCTAGCACCAGAGCACTGCCCTAGCACCAGAGCACTGCCCTAGCACCAGAGCACTGCCCTAGCACCAGAGCACTGCCCTAGCACCAGAGCACTGCCCTAGCACCAGAGCACTGCCCTAGCACCAGAGCACTGCCCTAGCACCAGAGCACTGCCCTAGCACCAGAGCACTGCCCTAGCACCAGAGCACTGCCCTAGCACCAGAGCACTGCCCTAGCACCAGAGCACTGCCCTAGCACCAGAGCACTGCCCTAGCACCAGAGCACTGCCCTAGCACCAGAGCACTGCCCTAGCACCGGCCTGCCTAGCACCAGAGCACTGCCCTAGCACCAGAGCACTGCCCTAGCACCAGAGCACTGCCCTAGCACCAGAGCACTGCCCTAGCACCAGAGCACTCGACCCTCTAGCACCAGAGCACGCCCTAGCACCAGAGCACTGCCCTAGCACCAGAGCACTGCCTTAGCACCAGAGCACTGCCCTAGCACCAGAGCACTGCCCTAGCACCAGAGCACTGCCCTAGCACCAGAGCACTGCCCTAGCACCAGAGCACTGCCCTAGCACCAGAGCACTGCCCTAGCACCAGAGCACTGCCCTAGCACCAGAGCACTGCCCTAGCACCAGAGCACTGCCCTAGCACCAGAGCACTGCCCTAGCACCAGAGCACTGCCCTAGCACCAGAGCACTGCCCTAGCACCAGAGCACTGCCCTAGCACCAGAGCACTGCCCTAGTCTTGTAGACGAGTGCACCAGACAAAACTATTAAGCACTGCTACTGAAGACAATGACATTATCCTTCATTATAAATATATCTTCACAGTATTTAACAAGTACTATAAAATATTTTCATCGTCCATTCTATAATTTGTTTGACCATAAAACTCCCACCTGGTCCACCTGGTCCACCTGGTCCACTCATGTTCCCCTGGGATTCCCTCAGTCCAAACTTGAACAGGTGGTGGAGGGGAGGGGGAAGGGGAAGATCTTTTGCCCAAGGTTAAGCATGCCGTGGAAATGGTGGTGGTAGGGTGGTGGTGGCGGTGGAGATGGTGGTAGGGGTGGTGGAGATGGAGATGGTGGTAGGGGTGGTGGTGGTAGAGATGATGGTAGGGTGGTGGTGGTACTGGTGATGGTGGTGCTGGTGGTGGTGGTGGTAGGAGTGGTCGTGATGGTGGTGGTAGGAGTGGTGGTGGTGATGGTGGTAGGAGTGGTGGTGGTGATGGTGGTAGGAGTGATAACATAAGAACATAAGAAAGAAGGAACTCTGCAGCAGGCCTACTGGCCCATGCGAGGCAGGTCCAAGACTCCCACCGGCTTAAGCCAATGCCCCGACCCAGCCAGGTCAGATAACATCCACTTAAGGAAGGAGCACGGCATCTGACTTAGTAGCACAAACTAGTCAAGTACAACTCACACCCACCCGCACCCACTCATATATTTATCTAGCCTATTTTTAAAACTACACAACGTTTTAGCCTCTATAACTGTACTCGGAGTTTGTTCCACTCATCGACAACTCTATTACCAAACCAATGCTTTCCTATATCCTTCCTGAATCTGAATTTATCCAACTTAAAGCCATTGCTGCGAGTCCTGTCAATACAAGATATTTTCAGCACGCTATTTACATCCCCTTTATTTATTCCAGTTTTCCATTTATACACCTCAATCATATCCCCTCTAATTCTACGCCTTTCTAGAGAGTGCAGATTCAGGGCCCTCAGTCTATCCTCATAGGGAAGATTTCTGATACATGGGATCAACTTAGTCATCCTCCTTTGTACGTTTTCCAGAGCATTTATATCCATTCTGTAATACGGTGACCAAAACTGTGCAGCATAATCTAGATGAGGCCTAACCAAGGATATGAGTTGAAGGACAACCTGAGGACTCCTATTATTTATGCTTCTTGATATGAAGCCAAGGATTCTGTTTGCTTTATTGCGAACACTTATGCACTGCTGTCTTGGTTTTAGATTACTGCTAACCAGAACTCCTAAATCCTTTTCGCAATCAGTAGTATTAAGATCTACATTATTTAGTTTATATGTGGCATGGTTATTGTCCTGTCCAATATTTAGAACTTTGCATTTATCTATATTAAACTGCATCTGCCACTGTGATGGTGATAGGGGTGGTGGGGGTGGAGGTTATAGTGGTGATGGTGGTGATGGTACTGGTGGTGGTACTGGTGGTGGTGATGGTACTGGTGGTGGTACTGGTGGTGGTGGTGATGGTACTGGTGGTGGTACTGGTGGTGGTGATGGTACTGGTGGTGGTACTGGTGGTGGTTGTGATGGTACTGGTGGTGGTGGTGGTGGTGGTACTGGTTGTGGTGGTGATGGTACTGGTGGTGGTGGTGGTGGTGGTACTGGTGGTGGTGGGGGTACTGGTGGTAGTGGTGGTGGTACTAGTGGTGGTGGTGGTGGTGGTACTAGTGGTGGTGGTGGTGGTGGTACTGGTGGTGGTGGTGGTGGTACTGGTGGTGGTAGTGGTGGTGGTACTGGTGGTAGTGGTGGTGGTACTGGTGGTGGTGGTGATGGTACTGGTGGTGGTGGTGGTACTGGTGGTGGTGGTGGTACTGATGGTGGTGGTGATGGTACTGGTGGTGATGGTGGTGGTACTGGTGGTGGTGGTGGTGGTACTGGTGGTGGTGGTGGTGATACTGATGGTGGTGGTGATGGTACTGGTGGTGATGGTGGTGGTACTGGTGGTGGTGGTGGTGGTGGTGGTACTGGTGGTGGAGGAGGAGGAGGAACCTGTACAAGGTTGAACTGGTTAGGCGTCTTCTGCAACACTCGATCTCCACTACTTGTACCAGAGAGAGAGAGAGAGAGAGAGAGAGAGAGAGAGAGAGAGAGAGAGAGAGCAATAAAAATTTATATTGTTATTGATTGTTTCAATATGGTTGTACAGAGAGTGTGAAATAGAAGTTCTACTAACACTTTCCAACTTCACTTTGGTATTTGTCATCAACACACCAGTATCTGTCATCAACACACCAGTATCTGTCATCAACACACCAGTATCTGTCATCAACACACCAGTATCTGTCATCAACACACCAGTATCTGTCATCAACACACCAGTATCTGTCATCAACACACCAGTATCTGTCATCAAACACCAGTATCTCATCAACACACCAGTATCTGTCATCAACACACCAGTATCTGTCATCAACACACCAGTATCTGTCATCAACACACCAGTATCTCGTCATCAACACACCAGTATCTGTCATCAACATCCCAGTATCTGTCATCAACACACCAGTATCTGTCATCAACACACCAGTATCTATCATCAACACTCCAGTATCTGTCATCAACACACCAGTATCTGTCAACACACCAGTATCTGTCATCAACACACCAGTATCTGTCATCAACACACCAGTATCTGTCATCAACACACCAGTATCTGTCATCAACACACCAGTATCTGTCATCAACATCCCAGTATCTGTCATCAAACACCAGATCGTCAACACACCAGTATCTGTCATCAACACACCAGTATCGTCCAACACCAGTATCGTATCAACACACAGTATTGTCATACACACAGTACCATACACCAGTATCTGTCATCACACACCAGTATCTGTCATCAACAACCAGTATCTGTCATCAACACACCAGTATCTGTCATCAACACACCAGTATCTGTCATCAACACACCAGTATCTGTCATCAACAACCAGTATCTGTCATCAACACACCAGTATCTTCATCAACACACAGATCTGTCACAACAACCAGTATCTGTCATCAACACCCAGTATCTGTCATCAACACCAGTATCTGTCATCAACACACCAGTATTGTCATCAACACACCAGTATCGTCATCAACACACCAGTATCTGTCATCAACACACCAGTATCTGTCATCAACACACCAGTATCTGTCAAACACACCAGTATCTGTCATCAACACACCAGTATCGTCATCAACACACCAGTATCTGTCATCACACCAGTATCTGTCATCAACACACCAGTATCGTCATCAAACACCAGTATCTGTCATCAACAACAGTATCTGTCATCAACACACCAGTATCTGTCATCAACACACCAGTATCTGTCATCAACAACCAGTATCTGTCATCAACACACCAGTATCTGTCATCAACACCAGTATCTGTCATCAACACACCAGTATCTGTCATCAAACAGTATCTGTCATCAAAAGTATCTGTCATCAACACACAGTATCTGTCATCAACACACCAGTATCTGTCATCAAACAAGTCTCCACCGTTTGCACAACACGTATCTGCATAACACGTATCTGCAACACGATTCATCACACACATCCAAAGATTGTCATAACACCAGTATCTCATCACCACCAGTATTGTCTCAAACACAGTATCTGTCATAACACACCAGTATTCATCAACACACAGTATCTGTCATCAACACCAGTATCTGTCATCAACACCAGTATCGTATCAACAACCAGTTGTCATCACACACCAGTATCGTCATCAACCACCAGTATCTGTCATCAACACCAGTATCTTCACAACACCAGTATCGTCATCAACACCAGTATCGTCAACACACCAGTATCTGTCATCAACACACAGTATCTGTCACAACACCCAGTATCTGTCATCAACACACCAGTATCTTCATCAACACCAGTATTGTCATCACACACCAGTATCTGTCATCACACACCAGTATCTTCATAACACCAGTATCTGTCATCCAACACCCAGTATCTGTCAACACCAGTATCTGTCATCAACACACCAGTATCTGTCATCAACACACCAATCTGTCAACACACCAGTATCTGTCATCAACACCAGTATCTGTCATCAACACACCAGTATCTGTCATCAACACACCAGTATCTGTCATCAACACACCTATCTGTCATCACACACCAGTATCGTCATCAACACACCAGTTTTCTCACCAAACCCAGTATCTGTCACAACACGTTTTCATCAACACCGTATCTGTCATCAACACAAGTATCATCAACACCAGTATCTGTCATCAACACACCAGTATCTGTCATAACACCAGTATCTGTCATCAACACCCAGTATCTGTCATCAAACCAGTATCTCATCAACACACCAGTATCTGTCATCAACACCCAGTATCTGTCATCAACACACCAGTATCTTCATCAACACCAGATCTGCATCAACACCAGTATCTGTCATCAACACACCAGTATCTGCATCACACAGTATCTGTCATCAACACACAGTATCTGTCATCAACACACCAGTATCTGTCATCAACCCAGTATCTGTCATCAACCAGTATCTGTCATCAACACCAGTATTGTCATCAAACACATTTCATCAACACACCAGTATCTGTCATCAACTACACGTATCTGTCATCAACACCAGTATCTGTCATCAACACACCAGTATCTGTATCAAAACATCTGTCATAACACACCAGTATTATCCACATATCTGTCACAACACATATCTGTCATCAACACACCAGTATCTGTCATCAACATCCCAGTATCTGTCATCAACACACAGTATCTGTCATCAACACACCAGTATCTGTCATCAACACACCAGTATCTGTCATCAACACCCCAGTATCTGTCATCAACACACTAGTATCTGTCATCAACACACCAGTATCTGTCATCAACACTCCAGTATCTGTCATCAACATCCCAGTATCTGTCATCAACACACTAGTATCTGTCATCAACACACCAGTATCTGTCATCAACACACCAGTATCTGTCATCAACACACCAGTATATTTCATCAACACACCAGTATCTGTCAACACACCAGTATATGTCATCAACACAAAAGTATCTGTCATCAACACACCAGTATCTGTCATCAACACACCAGTATCTGTCATCAACACATTAGTATCTGTCATCAACACACCAGTATCTGTCAACACACCAGTATCTGTCATCAACACACCAGTATCTGTCAACACACCAGTATCTGTCATCAACACACCAGTATCTGTCATCAATAACTCAGTATCTATCATCAATAACTCAGTATCTGTCATCAACACACCAGTATCTGTCATCAACACACCAGTATATGTCATCAACACACCAGTATCTGTCATCAACACACCAGTATCTGTCATCAACACACCAGTATCTGTCATCAACACACCAGTATCTGTCATCAACACTCCAGTATCTGTCATCAACACACCAGTAACTGATATTTTTTCTTCAAAATATATGTTAATTTATTCCACATAAGTTTTAATGTGTAATTTCAGAATCTACAGTTTTTTGTACCACATTTCTTCAATAACAATATATTATATCAAGTATCAACCCTATATACTGATTTTATATTGTACTTATGTATTCACAGGCTGGTGAATTTCAATGACGTGTCGTAGTGATGAGTTGGTCTGAGTCAGGTATTTTTAACAGACATAAGAACATAGACAAACATAGATATTATTGCTATAACAGAGACCTGGCTCAATCTGAAAGATAGAGAGTTGCCTTCTGAATGTCACATACAAGGCTATAAATTATTCCACACTGATAGGGTCAACAGGAAGGGTGGTGGAGTAGCGATGTATGTCAGAGACAATTTAAATTGTTGTGTTAGACAAGATATAAAATTAGAAGCGTCGGCCACTGAATCTGTTTGGTTACAGCTTCTTGAGGACCGTGTAAAACTTATCTTGGGTGTGATTTACAGGCCCCCAAATCTTGATAGGGAGTGCAGTAAACTTCTATGGGATGAAATTCGTAAGGCATCTACATATGAAAATGTTGTGCTAATGGGAGATTTCAACTTTAGACAAATTGACTGGAGCAATTTGACAGGAAATTTAGAGTCAAGTGACTTTCTTGATACGATTCAGGATTGTTTTTGAAACAGTTGGTGACAGAACCAACTAGAGGAAATAACCTGCTAGACTTGGTTCTTGCCAGCAGGGAATCGCTAATTAATAATCATGAGGTTAATGATGAGCTTGGGGAAAGTGATCACAAATCACTCAGTTTTAATATATCATGGAATTACCCTAATAATTGCAATCAAGTCTCTGTCCCTGACTTTCGCCTGGCTGATTTCATAGGACTGAAAAATTACCTGGGTAGGCTGAACTGGAATGACCTGACAGTGGGTCAGGTAGGTGGTGATTGCCAATATGACGTTTTCAGAGAATAGTTCTAGCTCTCAGACAACTTATGTTCCTAATAGGAAATCAGATCAAACAAAATGATCCTAAGTGGATGAACAATAGATTAAAACATCTCATTGGTCAAAAGAGAGGCATATATAGGCGAATCAAAACAGGAGAGGGGCAATTAAGTAATCAATATATTCAGTTAAAGAGAGAAATAAAAAAGGGAATAAGAAAAACAAAAAGAGACTATGAGGTTAAAGTTGCAAGAGAATCGAAGACTAACCCAAAAGGATTTTTCAGGTATACAGAAGTAAGATTAGGGACAAGATAGGCCCACTCAAAAGTTACTCAGGTCAGCTCACCGTCAGTGATAAGGAAATGTGTAGAATTTTTAACACTTACTTCCTCTCAGTTTTTACACAGGAAGATACTAGCGATATTCCAGAAATAATAAATTATGTAGAACAGGACGATAGTAAACTATACACGATTAGGGTCACAAGTGACATGGTCCTTAGACAAATAGATAAATTAAAACCTAACAAATCCCCAGGCCCTGATGAACTGTATGCAAGGGTTCTAAAGGAATGTAAAGAGGAGCTTAGCAAACCTATGGCTAATCTTTTCAACATATCACTGCAAACTGGCATGGTGCCAGATAAGTGGAAAATTGCAAATGTAATACCTATTTTCAAAGCAGGAGACAGGTCCTTAGCTTTGAACTATAGACCAATAAGCCTAACCTCCATAGTGGGAAAATTTATGGAATCAATAATAGCCGAGGCAATTCGTAGCCATCTTGAAAAGCATAAATTAATCAATGAATCTCAGCACGGTTTTACAAAAGGGCGTTCCTGCCTTACAAATTTAATAACTTTTTTCACTAAGGTATTTGAGGAGGTAGATCATGGTAACGAATATGATATTGTGTATATGGACTTCAGTAAGGCTTTTGATAGAGTCCCACATCAGAGACTATTGAGGAAAATTAAGGCACACGGAATAGGAGGAGAATTTTTTTCCTGGATAGAGGCATGGTTGACAAATAGGCAGCAGAGAGTTTGCATAAATGGGGAGAAATCAGAGTGGGGAAGTGTCACAAGCGGTGTTCCACAGGGGTCAGTATTGGGCCCTTTTTGTTCACAATCTACATAAACGACATAGATGAGGGAATAAATAGCGACATAAGCAAATTTGCCGATGACACCAAAATAGGCCGTCCAATTCATTCAAATGAGGACATTAGAGCACTCCAGGAAGATTTGAATAGACTGATGCAGTGGTCGGAGAAGTGGCAGATGCAGTTTAATATAGATAAATGCAAAGTTCTAAATATTGGACAGGACAATAACCATGCCACATATAAACATATACTGATTGCGAAAAGGATTTAGGAGTTCTGGTTAGCAGTAATCTAAAACCAAGACAGCAGTGCATAAGTTTTTGCAATAAAGAGAAAGAATCCTTGGCTTCATATCAAGAAGCATAAATAATAGGAGTCCTCAGGTTGTTCTTCAACTCTATATATCCTTGGTTAGGCCTCATCTAGATTATGCTGCACAGTTTTGGTCACCGTATTACAGAATGGATATAAATGCTCTGGAAAACGTACAAAGGAGGATGACTAAGTTGATCCCATGTATCAGAAATCTTGCCTATGAGGATAGACTGAGGGCCCTGAATCGCACTCTCTAGAAAGACGTAGAATTAGGGGGATATGATTGAGGTGTATAAATGGAAAACAGGAATAAATAAAGGTGATGTAAATAGCGTGCTAAAAATATCTAGTATTGACAGGACACGCAGTAATAGCTTTAAGTTGATAAATTCAGATTCAGGAAGGATATAGGAAAGCATTGGTTTGGTAATAGAGTTGTCGATGAGTGGAACAAACTCCTGAGTACAGTTATAGAGGCTAAAACGTTTGTGTTTTTAAAAATAGGCTAGATAAAATATGAGTGGGTGCGGGTGGGTGTGAGTTGTACTTGACTAGTTTGTGCTACTAGGTCAGATGCCGTGCTCCTTCCTTAAGTGGATGTAACCTGACCTGGCTGGGTCGGGGCATTGGCTTAAGCCGGTGGGAGACTTGGACCTGCCTCGCATGGGCCAGTAGGCCTGCTGCAGTGTTCCTTTTTCTTATGTTCTTATGTTCTTATAAGAAAGGAGGAACACTGCAGCAGGCCTGTTGGCCCATACTAGGCAGGTCCTTCACATACCAACCCACTAACAGAATGACAGATGATCTTGGGTCAGGTCTGTTGATACAGATGGTCTTGAGTCAAGTATGATGTGTCGAGATAAGTGAGTGAGCTTGGTTCAGGTATGATCTATCTGCAAGGTATTGTCTATCGAGGTGGGTGATCTTGGGACATTACTCTGAAGTTCAAGTCACCTGCCACTCTACTTTTTATGTTGTGTTCGTGTAGATTCATTGTCAAGTTTCCTCGATTCTTGCAACTTTACATTCACCTACCAAAGCTGTGCTTGAACTGACCGCTTTACAGAGGTACCATATTTGGTTTATAACCAACAGGTCTCAGTTCAATCCTCGGACGAGGTGATACCAAGAGGATAAATTTCCCTATATCTACTACCCATGTTCACCTAGCAATGAACTGGTACCTAGGAATTAAGTGAACAGGAGGGCAGCAAGTGTGAAGACTTACCCTACATATCTATTCACCGTAGAATCAAACCTCGGTCCTTTCATTTGTCAGTCAAACGTTCTTACAAAAGTCAGTGACATGCTTAACAGAGGTTCAAGACCTAGTTGTGATGTCTGGGGGTATATTGATCCTCAAATATCTTTTAGTATCTCCCATGTGAGCGAGTGCAGCTGTGTACCCCAACTGTTTGACCGTTTACCAGAACCAACAGTGCTACTATGCCGGGTATGGTGGGTGAATATCACAATGTCAAGGCCAATTACACTTAGATGCAGTTGCTACCTTTATTAACCAGCAAGTTCCCTAGCATAGTGGGCCTTATAAAGCTCACTGAGGCAAAATGACGCTCGACATTTTATAATTTGCTTCGCGCTGCAACACATGACACCTTTTTTTCGTAATGCAAAGTTTGTAAAGCAACGAAAAAGAGCAGAAATTCATGAAGGACAATAATGCACACTTTAATTAAAGAGCAGACTGACAATGATATCTGCTGGGTGATGCCTCCCATATGGCAGGTTTTTCCCAGTCAGTGAGTATGACCATCCCAGGAGAGAGATTTTGGCAGGGCAGCCACTGCCACTAATTCTCAATATTCCTTTAATTACCCTCTCATTGTTCCACTCACTCCGTATTTCTATCTACTTTTGTATAAGTGAAAATAAGTTCGGTAAAAGTTACTTATTTTTCTTAACTTTATTGCCTAAGGTTCTGTAAAATTACAATTATAAATGATCGTTGGGTCATAGATATAATTGTCTCATTTGTATAATCACAGGACACAGCAACGTAACGACCTTTGTTATGTTAATGGGATGATATTAATACACCGACCTATGTTCATCGTCTTACAAGACCCTAAACAGGAGACACTTTCCTGGCGACCACCACTGCCACAGTGGTCATGATAAACATCATAGGTGAAGGCTCATCTAAAATAATAATAATAATAATAATAATAATAATAATAATAATAATAATAATAATAATAATAATAATAATCTTTATTTCTACAAGTACATGTACAAGGTATACAGTCCTAGCTGACATCAATGACATACTACTATATAGAAAGTCCCTTGTTATGCAGAGCATTTCAGCAAATTAGATCAGTTTTGTCCTGGATGCGACCCACACCAGTCTACTAACACCCAGGTACCCATTTTACTGATGGGTGAACACAGACAACAGGTGTAAAGAAACACGCCCAATGTTTCTACTCTGACTGGGAATCGAACACCAAACCCTCATCGTGTGAAGCGAGAGCTTTAGCCACTTCCTAAAGGAAGCTTTTAGATTATTTCTTTTTCATTAGACTTCCCCCAATTCCTTGAATATCAATAACATCAATCATGATATAAAACAAATCATCTTTACATTTTATATATATGTCGTGCCGATATGGGGTGCAGTTGACAATAGTACAGTTTTAATTACATATTAACACCTTAAACTGATTTAGAGGTCGTAAGTTAATTGGGATTTCTTGAGTAATTTCAAATTAGTTCTATGATTTCAGGTTAAGAAAGATTATAAGAGATGGTTAAGAAACGGAAGTAGTTGGATGAATTGGTTTTGTTTGGTATATTAAAGTGTTGGTATAGTTACGCTTGGGAGATGAGATGATTTTTAGTTATAACTCTAAATTGATTGGCAGACAGGGAACTTTTTGCTGGTTCAGGCAATGAGTTCCAAATCCTGGGGCCCTTTATGGGTATTGTAATTTTGCATAGTGTGAGGCGGACACGAGGGATGTCGAAGAGAGTTTTATGCCTTGTGTTCTGCCTGTGTGTTCTGTTGTAGCTACCAAAGAGAAGTTCGAGAAGACGGTTTATATTGGAGTAAGGAAGAAGAACAAAGTTAACATTTGTGAATGGGTTCAGTGAAACTTGTTTATATTACTTAGTTCAGGAGTCGAAAGCACTCCTGCTCAGGCAGCATTTGAACGAATGATGGTGAACATGTTTACATCTGTGAGTCACACCATCTGGGAGGGAAAACAGCTGATATGGCAAAAAAGGCTAATAACAATAATGCACCTCACTACCCACTTACTTAACATATAATAGACCTCTTTGCTTGTTATATATTAGAAAAATTAAAAGGGAGTAGCGAGGTAATATACGTACCCTTTGCTTTCAGACTTTGGTGGTGTATATGTGTATGTGTGGTCGTTGCTGTGAGGGTGGAGGCCCAGGGTAACACTGTTACCACCAAGACCGGTCTTGTTTCCTCAGACTTGGGTCTCCCTCCTGTAGTAGGCAACCCGCAAGGTAAGTTTAATTATTTTTACGAATACGTGTCTGAAACTTGTCTCTGTTGCCACGTATCTGGGCCTACTGACTGCACGTGGAGTCATTAATAATACCTCAGTTCCCAAATCATTTATTGACGACGTTTCACCCACACAGTGGCTGTGATAAATAAATAAAACACAACGTGTGGTCGAAACAGAGGTCATTAGAAGTTTGCGGCCTATAACAGGTGTCTCTCCACTACTACAGGCATCCCTAAAATAAGAAATAAAATCAACTCTGTCACTTACCTGTCGTAATTCTGGCATACCTGGAGAATACCTGAAGAGGGTTTCGGGAGTCAACGCCTCCGCTGCCGGTCTAAGACCAGGCCTCGTGGTTGATCAGGATTTGATCAACCAGGCTGTTACGAACTACAGCCCGGCTGGTCAGGTGCCTGTCCAGTGCCTTCTTGAAGACAGCCAGGGGCCTATTGGTAATCCCCTCATGTATGTCTCCCCAGCATCATGAGGGGCCCTGCCACTTATTCTGTTGTCTCTCAGTGTACTTCGTGGCACCCTGCTTTTCATTGGGGGATGTTACATCTCCTGCCGAGTCTTTTGCTTTCATAGGGAATGATTTTCGTGTGCAAGTTTGGTACTACTCCTCTAGGATTTTCCAAGTGTACAATAATAATAATAATAATAATAATAATAATAATATTTTATTTCATTGCAAGTTTACATCGAGATTTTGTAATTACAATCATGAGCTGAAGTGCAAAGAGCCACTATCATGCCATGGCATTCTGGGCAGATTAATCTAATGGCTTATAGACTACTTAATATTAGAGAAATTGATTGAGTTTGTTTTAGTTAAACATTAGTTATAACAGTTAATAAATTTACTCAAATTACAATCTGGGGATATTACATTGTGACAAGTGTTTTGTAGGATGGATTCATCAATAGTAAATATTGAAATTATATTATAGGAAAATAGCACTGAGCATTGTTGAAAGTAGTTTACAGTATGAGTAAATAACAAAAGACACAATACCGTGACTGGAACAATACAATTACACACACAACCCGCAATGGTCCAAGTCGGGCCGAAACGTCGTCGTAAGCTCTCTCTTTATATATGCGGGTTGTGTGTGTACAGTATGAGTATTTAGTTTAGGGTGAGTAGGTGGTTCTTGAGAAGAGTCTTAAATTGATGTTCAGATCAGGTTATTTTAGTATTTACTGGTAAGGAATTCCAGATTTTGGGGCCCTTTATGTGCATAAAATTTTTACACAGAGTGATATGGACACGGAGTATATCAAAAAGTGATCTGTGTCTTGTGTTATGGTCATGGGTCCTGTTAAAGTTGGTGAGGAGAATTTTGAGCGGAGGGTTTATATTTGAGTGTAGAGTTCTATGTATGTAGTAGGCACAAGAATAAGTGTGAATGTTCTTTATGGTGAGTAGTTTTAGGCTTTTGAATATTGGTGGAGTATGCTGTCTAGAGTGGGAATTTGTTATCATTCTGACTGCAGCCTTTTGCTGGGTTATGAGTAGTCTAAGGTGATTTACTGTTGTTGATCCCCATGCACAGATTCCATAGGTGAGAAAAGGGTAGATGAGTGAGTGATATAGTGCAAGGAGAGCTGATTGAGGCACATAGTAGCGTATCTTTGATAATATGCCTACTGTCTTTGAGATTTTCTTGGAAATTTGTTATATGTGTGTTTAGAATTTAAGGCTACTGTCAAGGTCGATTCCTAGGAATTTTCCCTCTGTGAGTCTTGTGATGGGTGAACCATTGAGTGTTATGTAAAGTGGAATATTTGAAGGTCTGATTCCAAACTGAATGAAATAGATCTTGTCAGTATTGAGAGAAAGCTTATTAGTCTCATCCAGGTAGATATTTTCTGTAATTCAGCATTAACAGTGTTGGCCAGTATGACTGGGTTTGGGTGAGAGAAGACATATGTAGTGTCTTCTGCAAACAATATGGGTTTGAGAGTTGTGATGCATTCGGTAGGCCATTGATGTAAATGAGAAATAGAATTGTATCTTCTCGCCTGCGCTCCAAGGAATACAGATCAAGGACCTTCATCTGTTCCCAGTAGTTTAGGTGCCTTATCGTACTTATGTGTGCCGTGAAGTTCTTTGTACACTCTCCACGTCAGCAATGTCGCCAACCTTGAAGGGGCCGTTAGTGTACAGCAGTATTCCAGCCTAGAGAGAACAAGCGATTTGAAGAGAATCATCATGGGCTTGGCGTCCCTAGTTTTGAAGGTTCTCATTATCCATCCTATCATTTTTCTAGAAGATGGGTAGATACATTGTTGTGGTCTTTGAAGGGCGAGATTCTCTGACATTATCACTCCAAGGTCCTTCACATTACTTTTTCGCTCTATTGTATGGTTAGAATTTGTCGTATACCCTGATATAATTTAAATTTTCTCAAGTTTTCCATATCTGGAGTAGTTGAAATTTCTCCCATTGAACTTCATATTGTTTTGAGTGGCCCATTTGAAGATTTGGTTTATGTCCGCTGAGTCTTGCGGTGTCTTCCTGTGTTAGTTTCATTACATTATCTGCTATGTTAGTTTCATTATAACACCTGCTGTGTTAGTTTCCTACATCTGGTGAGTTAGTTTATTTCAACACCTGCTGTGTTAGTTTCATTACAACACCTGCCGTGTTAGTTTCATTACAACACCTGCTGCGTTAGTTTCATTACAACACCTGCTGCGTTAGTTTCATTACAACACCTGCTGTGTTAGTTTCATTACAATACCTGCTGTGTTAGTTTCATTACAACACCTGCTGTGTTAGTTTCATTACAACACCTGCTGTGTTAGTTTCATTACAACACCTGCTGTGTTAGTTTCATTACAACACCTGCTGTGTTAGTTTCATTACAACACCTGCTGTGTTAGTTTCATTACAACACCTGCTGTGTTAGTTTCATTACACCTGCTGTGTTAGTTTCATTACAACATCTGCTGTGTTAGTTTCATTACAAGATCTGTGTTTATTTATTTTTCATAAATTTCACGGGACAATTGGATGTATAATAACCACGTTCAGTTGACAGATTTAAAACACAATTAAAAACTGAAACTAATTAAGATGTTTAAAGGAAAATATCTGATAAAGAATATTAAAACTTTGCTATTTATTTTTCGATCTCTCTCTCTAATTATGTTATAATTTGCTTGACTATTAACCTGACGTGTCTTACTCTGCTCTCCCTCCCCAGGAATCCCGACACGCGCTGATACCATCGGGGTTGTGTGCTGCCAGTTAACCAGGTGTGTCCCTCAGAGCCGGGGCTTCACCGATCAGTCGACCAGTGGTTGGAGGAGGACACTCTGGGGCAGGCATCATCGATATCCGCATAGTTAACTTAGTAGGAACAAGTTGACGAGTTTTTGTTTTTAAATTTACACAAAACAGTGTTGGCTCCCCTAATATTTATGTATACATCCAGAAGCACCGTGTCATCTGTGAAACAAGTGTAACGGCCACTTTGTGTTAGATTCTTTGTTTTAATGCCACACCTCTCACTTCCTTTACAACCTATGCCGATGACACGGTGCTTTGGAAGATTGTGAAGAGGTGCAAAGCTCCTAGATGAAGCTGGGAGGATATGGAAAAAGAGGAAAATTAATAGTGAATGTAAAAAGACCTTGGCTAAGAGATTTGAAGGAGAGATAATGGACAAAGTGAATGTTTTCAGATATTTGGTGTCGGAGATGGGCGGTGAAAGACCAAGTGAACCATAAAATTGTAGAGTAGGAAAATAATGGGTGGTGCATCGAGGCATTTGTGGGAACAAAAAACATTATCCATGGAGGGAAAAAGGAGGGGGAAATTCATTAGAGTATAGTTATACCATACTTTTTATGAGTGATAAAGCATAGGGTTGTAAATGTTGCTGGAAAAGGTTGTAGGAGTGCAAAGTCGTGTCCGAGGGTAATGTGTGGTGCGAATTCATTATGCACAGATCTCCTAGTCTGGAGATCAGAAGGTGCAGGGTTACCAAAAGTATTATTGAAAGGGCTGGGGTAGTTAGTACATTTAGAGAGGAGGATTTTGGAGGGTGTTTAAATCTGTAGAAGATGGCGGGCTAGGGGTCGTTCTAGGAAAGGTTAGAGTGAGGGTGTAAAGGAGGGTTTATATGTGAGGGGCTTGGACATCCAACAGGAGTATATGAGCGTATTAGATAGTTTAGGCAAGTAGTTTTATGATTTGACGTGCTGTTGGAATTGAGCAAGGTAATATTTATGAAGGATTCAGGGAAAGCGGTTACCTGAGAAGTGGATATACGGTGGTGCACTCTGGAAGGATTTTAATTTAGATTTTGCCAACCCAAGTGGCTAGTTTATTGTGCACCCCATTTCCATCCTGTGACGGTAGCGCAAGAGCATATGGATACACAAAAGCCATAGGAACTGGGCCCAAAAGGGTTAACAGATGTACATTTGGATTTATATCTACATATCTACAGTTCACTTATTGTTCAAGGAAAGTTAGGAAATTTGCTTAGTATATCTAGTATCTTATTTTCATTAATAAGATATCTTGACAGTCACATAGGTTATTATCTGTCTATCTCTATATTCCTCAATAAGTGGACAATTACACAAAATGTTCAAGACAGTGACCTTTTGCCTGATCACATAATTTGCATTTAGTTTGATCATCATCTGTGTGTCTCCCAAACTGCCAGAAGTACCTTGTAGCCAAGCCTAAGCCTGGCCACTACAACATCAGTCAGTCTGTTCACATTAAAAGTTGCTCCATAAACATGCTTATCTGTGTTCATGGTATCATAGTGGATTTAGATCTACTCAGGCTTCTAACTGCATTCCCATAGCAATCATTTTCATTATTTATTTCTCTCCTAATATTATTCCTAATGCTACACAGATATACCAAAGTTATATTCTACATTCTCCTTATGGGTGCTCTTCTTGGCTAACATATCAACTTTATCATGAAGGAATAATCCAATGTGTGATGGAATCCATAGAATTTACATTAATTCCTTTGTCCCGGATTTTTAGTATCTATACCTGGCTTCTCCAATGAGCATGCTGTTAGTCATTATATGAGTCAAGAGCCTTCAGTGATGACATAGAATCAATAATGATGATAGAGTCAAGCTCAGTGTCATAAGTTAGCTTTTGCCATTAGATTGCAAAATTCAGTTTGCAGTGTAGACCCAGTTGAATTTTATGCCTATTTCAACAAATTTTTATTGTTCTTAACTAGGGAGGTGGCAACCAGAGCAGATGCAGCCCTGCCAGAAGACTCCTGTTTAGATCCATCAGTGTATAAACTTGTGATAACTTATTACTACCAGCAGGCCAGAAATTTATTCTTGAGCAGTTGCTTTAAAAGGATTTAAGGAAGGAATTACTAGCAATGAGTTCTTGGGAGGGACTTGCAGGTATGTGATATTAAATGAACACATCTTCCATGGAGGGGTGAAATGCTCTTGTTGTCTACAGTGATACAATTCATGCAGGTTGTAAAACTTTATGTAATTGCATGTTTTCACAATCCATTTAGATCTATGTGAATTTACTTCTAGACATTTAGTAAGATTCATTGCGACAGTGTCTGGTTCATTTCTTAACATTCTAATACCGAGTACAGTGTCAATCTCAATACTCTGGAGGAGGAGTGAGGATATTGCAGTTTGGAAGGGCATCTGAAATTTAGTATTGGCATGCCCTTGGCAAGACAGTGATGGAATAATAGTGAAAGTGTTTCTTCTTTTTCGGATTCTCCTACCTTGGTTGGAGTAATTTTAGATTGTCTTAAGATAGGCGTTGTTAGTTTTGATACAGTATAAACAATTTGAATGTCATGTAGAGTCACGGAAACATCCATTATTGCTCAAGAGAATTTGCGAAGATACATTTTTGTGAAGGAATTCTCTTCTTTTACCTGGTTTATTAAAATAACACGACTGTACCATAACTGGTGTTTACACACGAGATGGGATATTTTCAAGAAATTTACCCCGAGGTAAAATACTCTGTTATTGGTGTTAAAACTTTATTTGCATTGTTTGTTGGGGTGCTTTCCAGGTCAGAAATTGTGTTCCCTGACGGCGCACTCCTAACCGGCCAGACAGTCAGGCCTAGGCCTGTGTCCCTTGCCAGTGAATTCTGGTGCTTGGGTATCCAGAACCTCCCTTTAAATGGCCAGGGCGAACATTGCTGGGTAAGAACACCATAACACTTGAAGAACAGATACTTATGCAACCCTGGGAATCTTTATCTGTTTTCAAAAACCCTTTTTCACACCTCACATTTTTTTCCCTTTTTAGTGTCTCTGAAGGAGGATCTTTAAAATTCCCAAAAAAATATTTTCCTAAGAACACCTCATCAAGTCTCTTCAAATCTTGGGAAAAGGCCCGTGGCCTGGGGCCGATCTTCTTCAACCTTATGTCCGTGGTTCGATTCCCGGGGGTGGAAACATGGGTTTTCCCTGTGTCCTGTTCCTTGACACCTAAACCTGGGGGTTTGGGGTTGGCCATCCTGGGGAACAAGATTGGGCCCCAGTGAAAAAAGACAGACAGTCGATACGCAGATTTCTGGGTTATTCCGGGAAAATCCCTCCGGGGTTAAAAAACTGAAGAAAATCTTAAATTTTGACATTTCCCGTGTCCTTGACCAAAGTTATTGGGAACCCATCCCAGGGTTCCTTAAATACCCCTAGTTTCCCTTCCAACATCCCGGGTTACCCCAACATCCCGTGGCCCTTCCAACATTCCATCCCCGTGGCTTACCCTTTCCAACATCCACAGGGTACCTTTTCCCCACCGTGGCACCTTCCAACATCCCCGTGGCTTACCTTCCAACATCCACAGTGGCTTCCTTCCAACATCCCAGTGGCTTTTAACATCCTCAGTGGCACCTTCCAACATCCTAAGTGGCCCTTCCAACATCCCCAGTGGCACCTTCCAACATCCTCAGTGGCACCTTCCATCCCAGTGGCTTTTCCAACATCCTCAGTGGACCTTCCAACATCCGTGGCACCTTCCAACATCCACAGTGGCACCTTCCAACATCCTAGTGGCTTACCTTCCAACATCCTAAGTGGCTTACCCCAACATTTCCCTCAAGTGGCCCTTTTTCCCTCCTAAGTGGTTAAATTCCAACACATGCACCTTCCCAACATTTCCCAACCCCTTACCCCAAAAATCCCAAATTTACCCTTTTCCCATTGTCCCACCTTCCAAAACCCATGCCCCCTTACC
>WNWK01026918.1:0-26853 GCA_009830355.1 Cherax destructor | reverse complement strand
TTTGTGTTGGTGGTTTTACCTGTTGTATTGTGTTACTGGTGTTATGTGCTGTGTTGTGTTGCTGGTATTACCTGCTGTGTTGTGTTGCTTGTATTATGTGCAGTGTTCTGTTGCTGGTGCTCCCTGCTGTGTTATGTTGCGTGTGTTGCCTGCTGTGTTGTGTTACTGGTGTTACCTGCGGTGTTGTGTTACTGGTATTATGTGCTGTGTTGTGTTGCTGGTGTTACCTGCTGTGTTGTGTTGGTGCTGATCACTACTGTGTTGTGTTACAAGTGTTCCCTGCTGTTTTGTGTTACTGGTGTTTCCTGCTGTTTTGTGTTGCTGGTGTTGCCTGTTTTGTTGTGTTGCTGGTGTTATGTTCTGTGTTGTGTTGCTGGTGTTCCTTGCTGTGTTGTGTTGCTGGTGTAACCTGCTGTGTAGTGTTACTAGTGTTCCCTGCTGTGTTGTGTTGCTGGTGTTACCTGCTGTGTTGTGTTGCTGATGTTACCTGCTGTGTGGTGTTGCTGGTGTTACCTACTGTGTGGTGTTACTAGTGTTCCCTGCTGTGTTGTGTTGCTGAGTCTCAGCCCTGGGTTCGAGTCGCCGCCGCTCCGTGATTTATAATGTTCTTGTGTTATGACTCTGTATTGATCTAAATCAAATTCTATTCTCCTGTCGTCTACTGTAACTTCATTTTGAAGTCTCTTTGAGGAGATTAATATTGATTTTTATTATTCTCACCGAGCATTACTCAATGATATATTGTTATTGTTCTTTGTTATAACTGGTGTTATAACTAGTGTTACCCCTGGTGTTATAACTGGTGTTATCACTGGTGTTAACACTGGTGTTATCACTGATGTTATAACTGGTGTAATCACTGTTGTTATAACTGATGTTATCACTGGGGTTATAACTAATGTTATCACTGGTGTTACCCCTGGTGTTATAACTGGTGTTATCACTGGTCTTAACACTGGTGTCATCACTGATTTTATAACTGGTGTAATCACTGGTGTTATAACTGGTGTTATCACTGGTGTTATAACTGGTGTTATCACTGGTTTTACCCCTGATGTTATAACTTGTGTTACCCCTGGTATTATAACTGGTGTTATCACTGGTGTTATAACTGGTGTTATCACTAATGTTATCACTTGTGTTATTTCTGGTGTTATCACTGGTGTTATCACTGGTGTTACCCCTGGTGTTATAACTGGTGTTATCACTGGTGTTATCACTAGTGGTATCACTTGTGATATCACTGGTGTCATCAATGGTGTTGTCACTGTTGTTATCACTAGTGTTATTTCTGGTGTCATCGCTGGTATTATCACTGGTGTTATCCCTAGTGTTATCACTGGTGTTATAACTGGTTTTATCACTGGTGTTATAACTGGTGTTATCTCTGGTGTTATCACTGTTGTTGTAACTGGTGTTGTGACTAGTGTTGTTACTGGTGTTATCACTAGTGTTATCAATAGTGGTATCATTTGTGTTATCACTGGTGTTATCACTGGTGGTATCACTTGTGTTATCACTGGTGTCATCAATGGTGTTATCACTGGTGTTATCACTAGTGGAATCTCTTGTGTTATTACTGGTGTTATCACTGGTGTTGTAACTGGTCTCATCAATGGTATTATCACTAGTGGTATCACAGGTGTTATCACCAGTGGTATCACTGGTGTTATCACTTGTGTTATCACTTGTGTTATCACTGGTGTTATCACTGGTGTTACCACTGGTGGTATCACTGGTGTTATCATTGGTGTTATCACTGGTGGTATCACTGGTGGTATCACTAGTGGTATCACTGGTGGTATCACTAGTGGTATCTGGTGTTATCACTAGTGGTATCACTGGTGTTACCACTGGTGTTACCACTGGTGTTATCACTGGTGTTTCCACTGGTGTTATCACTGGTGTTATCACTGGTGTTATCACTGGTGTTATCACTGGTGGTATCACTGGTGGTATCACTGGTGTTATCACTGGTGTTACCACTGGTGTTATCACTGGTGGTATCACTGGTGGTATCACTGGTGGTATCACTGGTGTTATCACTGGTGTTATCACTGGTGTTATAACTAGTGTTATCACTGGTGCTATCACTGGTGTTATCACTGGTGTTATCACTGGTGTTATCACTAGTGTTATCACTGGTGGTATCACTGGTGTTACCACTGGTGTTATCACTAGTGTTATCACTAGTGTTATCACTAGTGGTATCACTGGTGTTACCACTGGTGTTATCACTGGTGTTATCACTGGTGGTATCACTGGTGTTACCACTGGTGTTATCACTAGTGTTATCACTAGTGGTATCACTGGTGTTATCCCCAGTGGTATCACTAGTGTTATCACTAGTGGTATCACTGGTGGTATCACTGGTGTTATCAATGGTGTTACCACTGGTGTTATCACTATTGTTATCACTGGTGTTATCACTGGTGGTATCACTGGTGGTATCACTGGTGGTATCACTGGTGTTACCACTGGTGTTATCACTGGTGTTATCACTGGTGGTATCACTGGTGTTATCACTAGTGTTATCACTGGTGTTATCACTAGTGTTATCACTTGTTCTGACACGTGTGCGTATAGAGTCATGTGTACTCGAGTGATGACGTACATAAGACAGGAACCAGCCATAAATAAATCAACACATTACTGTACACATTACTGTACACATTACTGTACACATTGCTGTACACATTAATGTACACAACACTGTACACTACACTGTACACACAATAGTGGCTGGGTTGCGTGTTGATCTCACTCCACCATTAATCACTGTGATGTATTACCATACTTCCCTGACCCCAATACTTCACTTCCATAGTTCACTGTTGTAGCCTCCACCGTTACTACCATAGTTCACTGTTATAGCCTCCACCGTTACTACCATAGTTCACTGCTGTAGCCTCCACCATCACTACCATAGTTCACTGTTGTAGCCTCCACCATCACTACCATAGTTCACAGTTGTAGCCTCCACCATTACTACCATAGTTCACTGTTGCAGCCTCCACCATCACTACCATAGTTCACAGTTGTAGACTCCACCATTACTACCATAGTTCACTGTTGTAGCCTCCACCATTACTACCATAGTTCACAGTTGTAGCCTCCACCATCACTACCATAGTTCACTGTTGTAGCCTCCACCATTACTACCATAGTTCACTGTTGTAGCCTCCACCATCACTACCATAGTTCACAGTTGTAGCCTCCACCATTACTACCATAGTTCACTGTTGTAGCCTCCACCATTACTACCATAGTTCACTGTTGTAGCCTACACCATTACTATCATAGTTCACTGTTGTAGCCTCCACCATCACTACCATAGTTCAATGTTGTAGCCTCCACCATCACTACCATAGTTCACTGTTGTAGCCTCCACTATCACTACCATAGTTCACTGTTGTTGCCTCCACCATTACTACCATAGTTCAGTGTTGTAGCCTCCACCATGACTACCATAGTTCACTGTTGTAGCCTCCACCATGACTACCATAGTTCACTGTTGTAGCCCCCACCATGACTACCATAGTTCACTGTTGTAGCCTCCACCATGACTACCATAGTTCACTGTTGTATACTCCACCATCACTACCATAGTTCACTGTTGTAGCCTCCACCATTACTACCATAGTTAACTGTTGTAGCCTCCATTATCACTACTATAGTTCACTGTTGTAGCCTCCACCATTATTACCATAATTCACTGTTGTAGCCTCCACCATCACTACCATAGTTCATTGTTGTAGCCTCCACCATCACTATCATAGTTCACTGTTGTAGTTTCCACTATTACTACCATAGTTCACTGTTGTAGCCTTCACCATCACTACAATAGTTCACTGTTGTAGCCTCCACCATTACTTCCATAGTTAATTGTTGTAGCCTTCACCATTACTACCACAGTTAACTGTTGTAGCCTCCACCATCACTACCATAGTTAACTGTTGTAGCCTCCACCATCCCTATCATAGTTCACTGTTGTAGCCTCCACCATCACTACCATAGTTAACTGTTGTAGCCTCCACCATCACTACCATAGTTCACTGTTGTAGCCTCCACCATCACTATCATAGTTCACTATTGTAGCCTCCACAATCACTACCATAGTTCACTGTTGTAGCCTCCACCATCACTACCACAGTTCACTGTTGTAGCCTCCACCATCACTACCATAGTTAACTGTTGTAGCCTCCACCATCACTATCATAGTTCACTATTGTAGCCTCCACCATCACTACCATAGTTAACTGTTGTAGCCTCCACCATCACTACCATAGTTAACTGTTGTAGCCTCCACCATCACTATCATAGTTCACTATTGTAGCCTCCACCATCACTACCACAGTTCACTGTTGTAGCCTCCACCATCACTACCATAGTTAACTGTTGTAGCCTCCACCATCAATAGCAGAGTTCACTGTTGTAGCCTCCACCATCACTATAATAGTTCACTGTTGCAGCCTCCACCAATACTACCACAGCTCACTGTTGTAGCCTCCACCATCACTACCATAGTTCACTGTTGCAGCCTCCACCATCACTATCATAGTTCACTGTTGTAGCCTCCACCATTACTACCATAGTTCACTGTTGTAGCCTCCACTATCACTACCATAGTTCACTGTTGTATCCTCCACCATTAATACCATAGTTCACTGTTGTAACCTCTACCATTAATACCATTGTTCACTGTTGTAGCCCCCACCATAACTACCATAGTTCACTGTTGTAGCCTGTACCATTACTACCATAGTTCACTGTTGTAGCCTCCACCATCACTACCATAGTTCACTGTTGTAGCCCCCACCATTACTACTATAGTTCACTGTTGTAGCCTCCACCATTACTACCATAGTTCACTGTTGTATCCTCCACCATCACTACCATAGTTCACTGTTATAGCCTTACCTAACCTGACCATCTCTCCAGCAGTGCTATAGTTACAATCACTGACAACCTTCCAGCAGTGCTACAGTTACAATCACTGACCACCTTCCAGCAGTGCTACAGTTACAATCACTGACCACCTTCCAGCAGTGCTACAGTTACAATCACTGACCACCTTCCAGCAGTGCTACAGTTACAATCACTGACCACCTTCCAGCAGTGCTACAGTTACAATCACTGACAACCTTCCAGCAGTGCTACAGTTACAATCACTGACCACCTTCCAGCAGTGCTACAGTTACAATCACTGACCACCTTCTAGCAGTGCTACAGTTACAATCACTGACCACCTTCCAGCAGTGCTACAGTTACAATATTTCTGAGGTTAGGTTAGGTTAGGTTAGGTTAGGTTAGGTTAGGTTAGGTTAGGTTAGGTTAGGTAAGGTTCGTCATGAAACAGGACAAGTGTTTCCTGACGCGGGTCTTAGTCAGATGATGACCCGCCATTGAAGCTTTTGGTCATCTGACCGAGGCCTTCCGCTGGCTTACCGGTCAACCCCTTTAAAATTATGGTCAGTTATAACCATTTCTTATAGTGTATATTTCTGGGAGGCAACGACACACAACTCTACAGTCGCTGACCGCCTTGTTTCACTATACCCATTCAGTCTGTCTCAGTGTTCACTGAGACACATTTTAACAGTGTTCACTGAGACACATTTTAACAGTGTTCACTGAGACACATTTTAACAGTGTTCACTGAGACACATTTTAACAATGTTCACTGAGACACATTTTAACAATGCTCACTGAGACACATTTTAACAATGTTCACTGAGACACATTTTAACAGTGTTCACTGAGACACATTTTAACAATGCTAACTGAGACACATTTTAACAATGTTCACTGAGACACATTTTAACAATGTTCACTGAGACATTTTAACAATGTTCACTGAGACACATTTTAAGTGTTCACTGAGACACATTTTAAGTGTTCACTGAGACACATTTTAACAATGTTCACTGAGACACATTTTAACAATGTTCACTGAGACACATTTTAACAATGTTCACTGAGACACATTTTAAGTGTTCACTGAGACACATTTTAAGTGTTCACTGAGACACATTTTAAGTGTTCACTGAGACACATTTTAAGTGTTCACTGAGACACATTTTAAGTGTTCACTGAGACACATTTTAAGTGTTCACTGAGACACATTTTAAGTGTTCACTGAGACACATTTTAAGTGTTCACTGAGACAAATTCTAGAATTTTTTACTGAGACACATTTTAACAATGTTCATTGAGACACATTTTAAGTGTTCACTGAGACACATTTTAAGTGTTCACTGAGACACATTTTAAGTGTTCACTGAGACACATTCCAGCAATGTTCACTGAGACACATTTTAAGTATTCACTGAGACACATTTTAAGTGTTCACTGAGACACATTTTAAGTGTTCACTGAGACACATTTTAAGTGTTCACTGAGACACATTTTAAGTGTTCACTGAGACACATTTTAAGTGTTCACTAGGACACATTTTAAGTGTTCAGTGAGACACATTTTAAGTGTTCACTGAGACACATTCTAGCAATGTTTACTGAGACACATTTTAACAATGTTCATTGAGACACATTTAACAAATTTATTTCTCATCACAAAATAACATTATCCAGTTATTGTACAGAAACCAATTTATTAAAAATGGCGCCTCAACACAGCCTCAAGAACCCATCACACTGGTAGATACAGCGGCACTGCAAGTTTCAAGCCGTTAAGGAGATGCATTCTGCAGGTGTTGTATGAGCAAAATGCAACAAAATTCACACTAAACAGATTCAGTACTAGTCCAATGACCGTGACCACTACTGTCAGTGGCAGTTACTCCACTACTGTCAGTAGTAGTTCCCCCACTACTGACAGTGGTAATTCCTCCACTACTGACAGTGGTAGTTCCTCCACTACTGACAGTGGTAGTTCCTCCACTACTGACAGTGGTAGTTCTCCACTACTGTCAGTGGTAGTTCCTCCACTACTGACAGTGGTAATTCCTCCACTACTGACAGTGGTACTTCCTCCACTACTGACAGTGATAGTTCCTCCACTACTGACAGTGGCAGTTCCTCCACTACTGACAGTGGTAGTTCTTCAAATACTGACAGTGGTAGTTCCTCCACTACTTACAGTGGTAGTTCCTCCACTATGACAGTGTAGTTCCCCACTACTGACAGTGTAATTCCTTCACTGACAGTGGTAGTTCTCCACTACTGACAGTGGTAGTTCCTCCACTACTGACAGTGGTAGTTTCACTACTACAGTGGTAGTTCCTCCACTACTGACAGTGGTAGTCCTCACTACTGACAGTGTAGTTCTCCACTACTGACAGTGGTAATTCCTCCACTACTGACAGTGGTACTTCCTCCACTACTGACAGTGGTAGTTCCTCCACTACTGACAGTGGTAGTTCCTCCACTACTGACAGTGGTAGTTCCTCCACTACTGACAGTGGTAGTTCGTCCACTAACTGACAGTTGTATTCTCCACTACTGACAGTGGTAGTTCCTCCACTACTGACAGTGGAGTTCTCCTACTACAGTGGTATTCCCACTACTGACAGTGGAAGTTCTCCACTACTGACATGGTAGTTCCCCACTACTGACAGTGGAGTTCTCCACTACTGACAGTGGTAGTTCTCATACTGACAGTGTAGTTCTCAATACTACAGTGGTAGTTCCTCCACTACTGACAGTGGTATTCTCCACTACTGACAGTGGTAGTTCCCTACTACGTGTAGTTCGTCACTATGACAGTGGTAGTTCGTCCACTACTGACAGTGGTAGTTCCCCCACTACTGACAGTGGTAGTTCGTCCACTACTGACAGTGGTAGTTCCCACTACTGACAGTGGTAGTTCCTCCACTACTGACAGTGGTAGTTCCCCCACTACTGACAGTGGTAGTTCCCACTACTGACAGTGGTAGTTCGTCCACTACTGACAGTGGTAGTTCCCCCACTACTGACAGTGGTAGTTCCCCCACTACTAACAGTGGAAGTTCCCCTACTACTGACAGTGGTAATTCTCCCCTACTGACAGTGGTAGTTCTCACTACTGACAGTGGTAGTTCGTCCACTACTAACAGTGGTAGTTCGTCCACTACTGACAGTGGTAGTTCGTCCACTACTGACAGTGGTAGTTCCCCCACTACTGACAGTGGTAGTTCCCCACTACTGACAGTGGTAGTTCGTCCACTACTGACAGTGGTAGTTCGTCCACTACTACAGTGGTAGTTCGTCCACTACTGACAGTGGTAGTTCGTCCACTACTAACAGTGGTAGTTCGTCCACTACTGACAGTGGTAGTTCGTCCACTACTGACAGTGGTAGTTCCCCCACTACTGACAGTGGTAGTTCGTCCACTACTAACAGTGGTAGTTCGTCCACTACTGACAGTGGTAGTTCGTCCATTACTGACAGTGGTAGTTCCCCACTACTGACAATGGTAGTTCTCCCTACTACAGTGGTAGTTCGTCCACTAACAGTGGTAGTTCGTCCACTATGACAGTGGTAGTTCTCCACTACTGACAGTGGTATTCCCCACTACTACAGTGGTAGTTCGTCCACTACTGACAGTGGTAGTTCGTCCACTACTGACAGTGGTAGTTCCCACTACTACAGTGGTAGTTCGTCCACTACTTGGTAGTTCGTCCACTACTGACAGTGGTAGTTCGTCCACTACTGACAATGGTAGTTCCCCCGCTACTGACAGTGGTAGTTCGTCCACTACTAACAGTGGTAGTTCCCCCACTACTGACAGTGGTAGTTCGTCCACTACTAACAGTGGTAGTTCCTCCACTACTAACAGTGGTAGTTCGTCCACTACTGACAGTGGTAGTTCGTCCACTACTGACAGTGGTAGTTCGTCCACTACTGACAGTGGTAGTTCGTCCACTACTGACAGTGGTAGTTCGTCCACTACTAACAGTGGTAGTTCGTCCACTACTGACAGTGGTAGTTCGTCCACTACTAACAGTGGTAGTTCACCCTCTACTAACAGTGGTAGTTCCTCCACTACTGACAGTGGTATTTCCCCCACTTCTAACAGCAGTGGTAATTCTTCCACTACTGGCAGTGGTAGTTCCTCCTCTACTAACAGTGGTAGTACCTCCAGTCCTGACAGTGGTAGTTCCTTTACTACTAACAGTGGTAGTTCCTCCATTACTAACAGTGGTAGTTCCTCCACTACTAACAATGGTAGTTTCCTCACTACTAACAGTGATAGTTCCTCCACTAATAACAGTGGTAGTTCCTCCACTACTAACAGTGGTAGTTCCTCCACTACTACAGTGGTAGTTCCCCCACTACTAACAGTGGTAGTTCCTCCACTACTTACAGTGGTAGTTCCCCCAATACTAACAGTGGTAGTTCCTCCACTCCTGACAGTGGGAGTTCCTCCACTACTGACAGTGGTAGTTCTCCTACTAGTGAAAGTGGTAGTTTCCCTACTACTAACAGTGGTAGTTCCCCCACTACTAACAGTGGTAGTTCCCCCACTATTAACAGTGGTAGTTCCTCCACTACTTACAGTGGTAGTTCCCCCAATACTAACAGTGGTAGTTCCTTCACTCCTGACAGTGGAGTTCCCCCACTACTGACAGTGGTAGTTCCCCTACTAGTGACAGTTGTAGTTTCCCTACTACTAACAGTGGTAGTTCCCCCACTACTAACAGTGGTAGTTCCCCCACTACTAACAGTGGTAGTTCCTCCACTACTAACAGTGGTAGTTCGTCCACTACTAACAGTGGTAGTTCCCCCACTACTAACAGTGGTAGTTCCCCCACTACTAACAGTGGTAGTTCCCCCACTACTAACAGTGGTAGTTCCTCCACTACGGATCATTGTTAAACCTCTTGATTACTCGGCCTGGCCACCTTCTCCAACCCAGCCGTAATAACAAGGCCTACTACACGGCCTAGACAGTGAAATAGACTTTAGACTCTATGAAGCATTAAGATAAAGGCTAGAGTGTATTATAGGCCTGGGAGCGGTGTAGGCCTGGCTGCCGCCCGCTCATCCACGCCCTCCACGACAACCTATTACAAGCAACATTAAACCTGCGTAGAAATTAAACGACAAATTAGTGGCAAGAGACACATTACAACGACCACTGAAACTGAGCTGGATGCCAGCAGTGCATTAGTGGTGTGTTACAGCAGTGATGAGTGTTGCAGCAGTGATGAGTGTAGCAGCAGTGATGAGTGTTGCAGCAGTGATGAGTGTTGCAGCAGTGATGAGTGTTGCAGCAGTGATGAGTGTTGCAGCAGTGATGAGAGTTGCAGCAGTGATGAGTGTTGCAGCAGTGATGAGAGTTGCAGCAGTGATGAGAGTTGCAGGAGTGATGAGTGTTGCAGCAGTGATGAGTGTTGCAGCAGTGATGAGTGTTGCAGCAGTGATGAGAGTTGCAGCAGTGATGAGTGTTGCAGCAGTGATGAGTGTTGCAGCAGTGATGAGTGTTGCAGCAGTGATGAGTGTTGCAGCAGTGATGAGTGTTGCAGCAGTGATGAGTGTTGCAGCAGTGATGAGTGTTGCAGCAGTGATGAGGTTGAGCAGTGATGAGTGTTGCAGCAGTGATGAGTGTTGCAGCAGTGATGAGTGTTACAGCAGTGATGAATGTTGCAGCAGTGATGAATGTTGCAGCAGTGATGAATGATACAGCAGTGATGAGTGTAGCAGCAGTGATGAGAGTTGCAGCAGTGATAAGTGTAGCAGCAGTGATGAGTGTAGCAGCAGTGATGAGAGTTGCAGTAGTGATGAGTGTTGCAGCAGTGATGAGTGTTGCAGCAGTGATGAGTGTTGCAGCAGTGATGGGTGTTGCAGCAGTGATGAGTGTTGCAGCAGTGATGAGTGTAGCAGCAGTGATGGTGGAGTATACCAGCGGTGATGGTGGTGTATACCAGCAGTGGTGGTGGTGTATACCAGCAGTGATGGTGGTGTATACCAGCAGTGATGGTGGAGTATACCAGCAGTGATGAGTGTTGCAGCAGTGATGAGTGTAGCAGCAGTGATGAGTGTAGAAGCAGTGATGAGTGTTGCAGCAGTGATGGTGGAGTATACCAGCAGTGATGGTGGTGTATACCAGCAGTGATGATGGTGTATACCAGCAGTGATGGTGGAGTATACCAGCAGTGATGGTAGTGTATACCAGCAGTGATGATGGTGTATACCAGCAGTGATGGTGGAGTATACCAGCAGTGTATTACAGTCTACCACCAACAAGGGTGACCAAAATATCACAATACAGTAACCATCATTTATACAGTTCCTGTCCTGGTATAACTCTTCTCACACTTCTTGCAAGTTTTTATTTAAGTTTTAGTTAACGTTAAGAAATTTAGAAAGACACAACTCTAGTGTGTGTATGATGTATGTTGTAGTTAATGTGTTGGTGTATGTTACCATCTAGTGTGTGTATGATGTATGTTGTAGTTAATGTGTTGGTGTATCTTACCATCTAGTGTGTGTATGATGTATGTTGCAGTTAATGTGTTGGAGGATCTTACCATCTAGTGTGTGTATGATGTATGTTGTAGTTAATGTTGGTGTATGTTACCATCCAGTGTGTGTATGATGTATGTTGCAGTTAATGTGTTGGAGTATCTTACTATCTAGTGTGTGTATGATGTATGTTGTAGTTAATGTGTTGGTGTATGTTACCATCTAGTGTGTGTATGATGTATGTTGCAGTTAATGTGTTGGTGTATGTTACCATCCAGTGTGTGTATGATGTATGTTGCAGTTAATGTGTTGGAGTATCTTACCATCCAGTGTGTGTATGATGTATGTTGCAGTTAATGTGTTGGAGTATGTTACCATCTAGTGTGTGTATGATGTATGTTGCAGTTAAGGGGGGGGGGGGGGGGGGGGGGGGGGGGGGGGGGGGGGGGGGGGGGGGGGGGGGGGGGGGGGGGGGGGGGGGGGGGGGGTTTTTTTTTTTTTTTTTTTTTTTTTTTTTTTTTTTTTTTTTTTTTTTTTTTTTTTTTTTTTTTTTTTTTTTTTTTTTTTTTTTTTTTTTTTTTTTTTTTTTTTTTTTTTTTTTTTTTTTTTTTCCATCTAGTGTGTGTATGATGTATGTTGCAGTTAATGTGTTGGAGTATCTTACCATCCAGTGTGTTAGATGTATGTTGCAGTTAATGTGTTGGAGTATCTTACCATCAGTGTGTGTATGATGTATGTTGGTTAATGTGTTGGTGTTTTACCAGCTAGTGTGTATGAGTATGTTGTAGTTAATGTGTTGGAGTATTACCATCAGTGTGTGTAGATGTATGTTGCAGTTAATGTGGGAGATCTTACCATCAGTGTGTGTATGATGTATGTTGCAGTTAATGTGTTGGAGTATCTTACCATCTAGGTGTGTATGATGTATGTTGCAGTTAATGTGTTGGAGTATCTTACATCAAAAAGTGTGATGATGTATGTTGCAGTTATTGTGTTGGATATCTTACCATCTAGTTTTGTATGATGCATGTTGCAGTTAATGTTTGGAGATCTTACCATCTAGTGTGTGTATGATGTATGTTGCAGTTAATGTGTTGGTGTATCTTACCATCTAGTGTGTATGATGTATGTTGTAGTTAATGTTGGAGTATCTTACCATCCAGTGTGTGTATGATGTATGTTGCAGTTAATGTGTTGGTGTATCTTACCATCTATGTGTATGATGTATGTTGTAGTTAATGTGTTGGAGTATCTTACCATCCATGTGTGTATGATGTATGTTGCAGTTAATGTGTTGGAGTATCTTACCATCAGTGTGTGTATGATGTATGTTGTAGTTAAGTGTTTGAGTATTTACCATCTAGTGTGTGTATGATGTATGTTGCAGTTAATGTGTTGGTGTATTTACCATCTAGTGTGTGTATGATGTATGTTGCAGTTAATGTGTTGGAGTATCTTACCATCTAGTGTGTATGATGTATGTTGCAGTTATGTGTTGGAGTATCTTACCATCTAGTTTTATGATGTATGTTGCAGTTAATGTGTTGGAGTATCTTACCATCTAGTGTGTGTATGATGTATGTTGCAGTTAATGTGTTGGAGTATCTTACCATCTAGTGTGTGTATGATGTATGTTGCAGTAATGTGTTGTGTATTTACCATCTAGGTGTGTATAGTATGTTGTAGTTAATGTGTTGGAGTATCTTACCATCCAGTGTGTGATGATGTATGTTGCAGTTAATGTGTGGTTATCTTACCATCCAGTATTGATGATGTATGTTGTAGTTAATGTGTTTGAGTATTTACCATCTAGGTGTGTATGATGTATGTTGCAGTTAATGTGTTGAGATCTTACCATCCAGTTGTGTATGATGTATGTTGCAGTTAATGTGTTGGAGTATCTTACCATCTAGTGTGTATGATGTATGTTGCAGTTAATGTGTTGGTGTATGTTATTATTCAGTGTGTGTATGATGTATGTTGCAGTTAATGTGTTGGTGCATCTTACCATCTAGTGTGTGTATGATGTATGTTGCAGTTAATGTGTTGGAGTATCTTACCATCCAGTGTGTGTATGATGTATGTTGCAGTTAATGTGTTGGAGTATCTTACCATCAGTGTGTATGATGTATGTTGCAGTTAATGTGTTGGAGTATCTTACCATCCAGTGTGTGTATGATGTATGTTGCAGTTAATGTGTTGGAGTATCTTACCATCTAGTGTGTGTATGATGTATGTTGTAGTTAATGTGTTGGAGTATCTTACCATCCAGTGTGTGTATGATGTATGTTGCAGTTAATGTGTTGGAGTATCTTACCATCTAGTGTGTGTATGATGTATGTTGCAGTTAATGTGTTGGAGTATCTTACCATCCAGTGTGTGTATGATGTATGTTGCAGTTAATGTGTTGGTGTATGTTACCATCCAGTGTGTGTATGATGTATGTTGCAGTTAATGTGTTGGAGTATCTTACCATCTAGTGTGTGTATGATGTATGTTGTAGTTAATGTGTTGGAGTATCTTACCATCCAGTGTGTGTATGATGTATGTTGCAGTTAATGTGTTGGAGTATCTTACCATCTAGTGTGTGTATGATGCATGTTGTAGTTAATGTGTTGGAGTATGTTACCATTTAGTGTGTGTATGATGTATGTTGTAGTTAATGTGTTGGAGTATCTTACCATCCAGTGTGTGTATGATGTATGTTGCAGTTAATGTGTTGGTGTATCTTACCATCCAGTGTGTGTATGATGTATGTTGTAGTTAATGTGTTGGAGTATCTTACCATCCAGTGTGTGTATGATGTATGTTGCAGTTAATGTGTTGGAGTATCTTACCATCCAGTGTGTGTATGATGTATGTTGTAGTTAATGTGTTGGTGTATGTTACCATCAAGTGTGTGTATGATGTATGTTGCAGTTAATGTGTTGGAGTATCTTACCATCCAGTGTGTGCATGATGTATGTTGTAGTTAATGTGTTGGTGTATCTTACCATCTAGTGTGTGTATGATGTATGTTGTAGTTAATGTGTTGGTGTATGTTACCATCTAGTGTGTGTATGATGTATGTTGTAGTTAATGTGTTGGTGTATCTTACCATCTAGTGTGTGATATGTATGTGTATATGTTGCAGTTACATGTGTTGGTGTATGCTTACCATCTAGTGTGTGTATGATGTATGTTGCAGGTAATGTGTTGGTGTATGTTACCATCTAGTGTGTGTATGATGTATGTTGCAGTTAATGTGTTGGAGTATCTTACCATCTAGTGTGTGTATGATGTATGTTGCAGTTAATGTGTTGGAGTATCTTACCATCTAGTGTGTGTATGATGTATGTTGCAGTTAATGTGTTGGAGTATCTTACCATCTAGTGTGTGTATGATGTATGTTGCAGTTAATGTGTTGGAGTATCTTACCATCTAGTGTGTGTATGATGTATGTTGCAGTTAATGTGTTGGTGTATCTTACCATCTAGTGTGTGTATGATGTATGTTGTAGTTAATGTGTTGGAGTATCTTACCATCCAGTGTGTTTATGATGTATGTTGCAGTTAATGTGTTGGAGTATCTTACCATCTAGTGTGTGTATGATGTATGTTGCAGTTAATGTGTTGGAGTATCTTACCATCTAGTGTGTGTATGATGTATGTTGTAGTTAATGTGTTGTTGTATCTTAGGATACTGATCTGTCTTTAATAAGAAAATTGTTTCTCCTGGAAGGTGTCAGTCAGTTTTTCGCTGCGTTGGTCCCAATTTGAAGTTTTTACTGATACGCTTAAATATTTAGCTAAAATAAGCATATAAATAAATGATAAAAAGTGTAAATGTTTACTACGAATTATAAAATAATATAACTTGGCTTCATCCTCCCCCCCCCCTTACCCCAAAAAATGCAATTGCAGCAGCAGTTTCAATTAAAAGTAATAATTTATGTAATTTGCTATTTTTTTTAAAGAAAATGGGATATTAGTTTCCAAATTATAACATGTTAATGTCTATTCAGGTTCCTACACTTCTTGTACATTAATATTTACCAGCATCACTAACTGACGCACTCCTGTGATCGGGTCACTGAGGGAGAGTGGGCTGGGGTTATGCACACATGGGATTCCTTTCTGGGATCCAGCAGTCACTGACTCTCAGTGGTCAAATCAACTAAGTAGTTTTTTATTTTATGTTTTGAGTACACAGGACAACTATCCTGTGTCCAGTGTGGCAGGACAACTATCCTGTGTCCAGTTTGGCAGGACAACTATCCTGTGTCCAGTGTGCAGGACAACCATCCTGTGTCCAGTGTGGCAGGACAACTATCCTGTGTCCAGTGTGCAGGACAACTATCCTGTGTCAGTAGCAGGACAACTATCATGTGTCCAGTTGCAGGACAACTATCCTGTGTCCAGTGTGGCAGGACAACTATCATGTGTCCAGTGTGGCAGGACAACTATCCTGTGTCCAGTGTGGCAGGACAACTATCCTGTGTTCAGTGTGGACAGGACAACTATCCTGTGTCCAGTGTGGCAGGACAACTATCCTGTGTCCAGTGTGGCAGGACAACTATCCTGTGTCCAGTATGGCAGGACAACTATCCTGTGTCCAGTGTGGCAGGACAACTATCCTGTGTCCAGTGTGGCAGGACAACTATCCTGTGTTCAGTGTGGCAGGACAACTATCCTGTGTCCAGTGTGGCAGGAAAACAATACTACGTGCAGTATAACAGTACAACCATCCTGGTGCAGTATAACAGTACAACATCCAGGTGCAGTATAACAGTACAACCATCCAGGTGCAGTATAACAGTACAACTATCCTGGTGCAGTATAACAGTAAACCATCCTGGTGCAGTATAACAGTACAACCATCCTGGTGCAGTATGACAGTACAACCATCCTGGTGCAGTATAACAGTACAACCATCCTGGTGCAGTATAACAGTACAACATCCTGGTGCAGTATGACAGTAAACCATCCTGGTGCAGTATAACAGTACAACCATCCGGTGCAGTATAACAGTACAACTATCCTGGTGCAGTATAACAGTACAACCATCCTGGTCAGTATAACAGTACAACCATCCTGGTGCAGTATACAGTACAACCATCCTGGTGCAGTATAACAGTACAACCATCCAGGTGCAGTATAACAGTACAACTATCCTGGTGCAGTATAACAGTACAACCATCCTGGTGCAGTATAACAGTACAACCATCCTGGTGCAGTATAACAGTACAACCATCCTGGTGCAGTATAACAGTACAACCATCCTGGTGCAGTATAACAGTACAACCATCCTGGTGCAGTATAACAGTACAACCATCCTGGTGCAGTATAACAGTACAACCATCCTGGTGCAGTATAACAGTACAACCATCCTGGTGCAGTATAACAGTACAACTATCCGGTGCAGTATAACAGTACAACTATCCTGGTGCAGTATAACAGTACAACCATCCTGGTGCAGTATAACAGTACAACCATCCTGGTGCAGTATAACAGTACAACCATCCAGGTGCAGTATAACAGTACAACTATCCTGGTGCAGTATAACAGTACAACCATCCTGGTGCAGTATAACAGTACAACCATCCTGGTGCAGTATAACAGTACAACCATCCTGGTGCAGTATAACAGTACAACCATCCTGGTGCAGTATAACAGTACAACTATCCTGGTGCAGTATAACAGTACAACCATCCTGGTGCAGTATAACAGTACAACCATCCTGGTGCAGTATAACAGTACAACCATCCTGGTGCAGTATACAGTACAACATCCTGGTGCAGTATAACAGTACAACATCCTGGTGCAGTATAACAGTACAACCATCCTGGTGCAGTATAACAGTACAACCATCCTGGTGCAGTATAACAGTACAACCATCCTGGTGCAGTATAACAGTACAACCATCCTGGTGCAGTATAACAGTACAACCATCCTGGTGCAGTATGACAGTACAACCATCCAGGTGCAGTATAACAGTACAACCATCCTGGTGCACTATACAGTACAACATCCTGGTGAGTATAACAGTACAACCATCCTGGTGCAGTATAACAGTACAACCATCCTGGTGAAGTATAACAGTACAACCATCCGTGCAGTATAACAGTACAACATCCTTGCAGTATAACAGTACAACCATCCTGGTGCAATATGACAGTACAACCATCCTGGTGCAGTATACAGTACAACCATCCAGGTGCAATATGACAGTACAACCATCCTGGTGCAATATGACAGTACAACCATCCTGGTGCAATATGACAGTACAACCATCCTGGTGCAATATGACAGTACAACCATCCTGGTGCAATATGACAGTACAACCATCCTGGTGTAGTATAACAGTACAACCATCCTGGTGAAGTATAACAGTACAACCATCCTCGTGCAGTATGACAGTACAACCATCCTGGTGCAATATGACAGTACAACCATCCTGGTGCAGTATGACAGTACAACCATCCTGGTGCAATATGACAGGATAGGTACACAGAATAATGGAGGATAACAATAGAACCATCCCGTATGATGGTGTATGTCAGGACAACCACCCTGTGTGATGGTGTCACCACAACCACCATGTGTGATGGTGTATGTCAGGACAACCACCCTGTGTGATGGTGTCACCACAACCACCATGTGTGATGGTGTGTAACAACAACCACCCTGTGTGATGGTGTATGTCAAGACAACCACCCTGTGTGATGGTGTATGACAGGACAATCACCCTGTGTGATGGTGTGTCACAACAACCACCCTGTGTGATGGTGTATGTCAGGACAACCACCCTGTGTGATGGTGTATGACAGGACAACCACCCTGTGTGATGGTGTATGACAGGACAACCACCCTGTGTGATGGTGCATGACTAGGACAACCACCCTGTGTGATGGAGTATGTCAGGACAATCACCCTGTGTGATGGTGCATGACAGGACAACCACCCTGTGTGATGGTGTATGACAGGACAACCACCCTGTGTGATGGTGCATGACTAGGACAACCACCCTGTGTGATGGAGTATGTCAGGACAATCACCCTGTGTGATGGTGCATGACAGTACAACCACCCTGTGTGATGGTGTATGTCAGGACAACCACCCTGTGTGATGGTGTATGTCAGGACAACCACCCTGTGTGATGGTGTATGACAGAACAACCACCCTGTGTGATGGTGTATGTCAGGACAACCACCCTGTGTGATGGTGTATGACAAGACAACCACCCTGTGTGATGGTGTATGTCAGGACAACCACCCTGTGTGATGGTGTATGACAGGACAACCACCCTGTGTGATGGTGTATGTCAGGAGAACATATTGTCTGCTCTGAACGTGTTAGTTGTTATACAAGGCAGAACAATTTGCTATTAAATGTAATATGCTAATACCAAATTTTTCTCAATTACACCTACATATGACCTTAATTATAATTATAACATAGAAAATATGATATATATATATATATATATATATATATATATATATATATATATATATATATATATATATATAAACACTCACTATTATTCACACTGTCTTGATAGAGGTGCGCAGATTCGACAGATTTTATATTGCTCTAAAATTCATATATCCCAAATCCATACTCTAAAGTGCAGGCATTGTAGCTCCCACCTCCAAGACTCAAGTCCGGCTAACTGGTTTCCTTGAATCCCTTCATGAAATATTGCCCTGCTCACACTCCAACAGCTCATCAAGTCCCAAAAGCCATTCAACTCCACTCACTGCTATCTAACACGTTCATAAATGTCTCCTGGATGTCCAAGCCCCTTGTACACAAAATCTCATTTACTCTCTCCCTCCATCCTTTCCTAGGATGACCTCTACCCAGCCTTCTCTCCATTACAGATTTATACACCCTCCAAGTCATCCTATTTTGCTCCATCCTCTCTAAATGACAAAACCACCTCAACAGCCCTTTGAATAATACTTTTAGTAACTCCACATCGCCTCATAATTTTCACACTATAAATTTTCTGCATAATATTTACACCACACATTGCCCTTAGACAGGACATCTCCACTGCCTCCAGCCTCCTCCTCGCTGCAGCATTTGCAACCCATGCTTCACACCCATATAAGAGTGTTGGTACCACTATACTTTCATACATTCCCTTCTTTGCCTCCATGGATAACGTTTTTTGTCTCCACAGATACCTCAATGCACCACTCACCTTTTTTTCCCTTCATCAATTCTATGGTTAACCTCATCCTTCATAAACCCATCCGCTGACACATCAACTCCCAAATATCTGAAAATATTTACTTCTTCCATAATCCCTCTCTCCAATGTGATATCCAATTTTTCTTTATTTAAATCGTTTGATACCCTCATCACCTTACTCTTATCTATGTTCACTTTTAACTTTTTACCTTTACACACTCTCCCAAACTCGTTCACTAACCTTTGCAACTTTTCTTTAGAATCTCCCATAAGCACAGTATCATCAGCAAAAAGTAACTGTGTCAACTCCCATTTTGCATTTAATTCCCCATAATTTACTCCCACCCCTCTCCCCAACACCCTAGCATTTACTTCTTTTACAACCCCATCTATAAATATATTAAACAACCATGGTGACATTACACAACCCTGTCTAAGACCTACTTTTACCGGGAAGTAATCTCCCTCTCTCCTACACACCCTAACCTGAGCCTCACTATCCTCATAAAAACTCTTTACAGCCTTCAGTAACTTACTACCTATTCCATACACTTGCAACATTTGCCACATTGCTCTCCTATCCACTCTATCATATGCCTTTTTCTAAATCCATAAATGCAACGAGAACTTCCCTACCTTTATCTATATATTGTTCACTTATATGCTTCAACAACAAATTCTTTCAATAATAACCCTACCATACACTTTACCAGGTATACTCATTAGGCTTATTTCCATATGATTTTTACAATCTCTTTTGTTCCCTTTCCTTTTATATAAAGGTATCATGTATGGTCTTTGCCAGTCCCTAGGTACCCTCCCCTCTTTCATACATTTATTGAACAAAAGTACCAACCACTCTAAAAGTAAATAATGATATATATATATATATATATATATATATATATATATATAACAGTGGAACCCCGGTTAACGAAAAAAAATCATTGCAGAAGCCTGCTCAAGTGCCATTACTGAACGAATTTACTTCCTTAAGAAAAAAATGTCATTTAGGTTAGTCTATTTCAGACCCCCAAAAATACACTTCCACAAGCACTTACAATATTATACTTACATAATTGCACGATTTCCGGGGTGTTCGTTAACAGGGGTTCCACTGTATATATATATATATATATATATATATATATATATATATATATATATATATATATATTTATTTATTTATTTGCATAACAACCACAGTGAAAAAAATAGTGAAATTCCGGTTTTTTTTTGTGATTTCTCACATTATCAAGAGTTAGTAAATATAACAGAAGAGAAGACTTATAAGAGTGAGAGTTGACCTCACTTATGACGTCACACATGACCCGTCCCACCCAACGTGACTGTAATGAAGATTTGGTCAGGTCACGTGTCAAGTTAAATTTTTATGGACACTTCAGGCACAACTTAAAATCCTCGCAAATTCTTATCTTTTATGAATGAATCTAATTTATATAACCCTGAACTAATAGTCATATTGAACTCAGAACTATTTTTGATGAGACTATTCAATTATATTTCTTCCAATCATAGATCTGCTTGATGGAACCTTCTTGGCCTTTGGAAAATCAATTGTGTGGTTAAAATCTCTGACATGAATCAACAGAGTATTAGACTCTTGTCCACTTATAATGTCATATTTATGTTGATGTTATCTTAGTTCAAGACTTGTTCCAGTTTGACTTCAATAAACTTCATTGCTTCTTTACAGGGAATCTTATAAACACAACCATCAACATTTTTAGGAGAATTTTTAATCAAATGTTATTTTATTGTATTAAGATTTTTAAAGACGACATTGATTTGAAACTTCTTAAGTAGAGAAGCTGCATCTAGAAGGTTCTTATGGTAAGGTAGAACCAACATATTCTTGCTTCAATACATTTCTTTGTATTTTTTTTGGAATGGTAAAATGTGTTTCTGGCAATTATAATTTTTTTTTATATTTTAGATTAATCAATATTTTCATAAATCTCTAAAATTTGTTCATGTATCACCTCTGCGCTGCAATTGTTCTGAAAACCATGGATGGTAATACAGACAGATTAACTCTATCATGATGTGAAGAATAACACTGCACATAACAACAGTTATTTCTTGGTTTTCTGTATATTTTGAATATACATTTTTGGTTCCCCTTAATAATTAAAACATCTTAAAAATGGCAATGATATATTTAATTTAAACACAACAATGGTGAACTTTATGGAAGGTGATAGGCTGTTGAATTTAAGGTTTAATAACCTTAATGATTCCTGGCAATATTGATGCAAAGTTTGTCTTTAATGGAGAGTTTTACACTCAGAAGTTTGGTATGGCAATGGGAAATTCTCTCTCACCAGCCCCTAGCAATTTCTACATGGCATATTTCTGCTTAACAGAATTATTTCCAATAAAGCAAATTGGTACAGATACGTGGAAGCTGATCTATGCTTTAATGACCAAGAATATAGATATTAACCACTTTCCTTCCTAAGGAACTTACTACTGTAATAACAGTAAACAGCAATACAGTGGAACCTCACTACAATAAACAACAATACAGAGGAACCTCATTACAGTAAACAATAATATAGTGGAACCTTCGTACAGTAGATGGTGTTTAAAATAATATTAGATGTGAAGGAGTAACAATTTGGGACTGACTTGCATAACACTGTGTATAAGTCACTCAGGTATACACTGACCAGTATAACACTGTGTATAAGTCACTCAGGTATACACTGACCAGTATAACACTGTGTATAAGTCACTCAGGTATACACTGACCAGTATAACACTGTGTATAAGTCACTCAGATATACACTGACCAGTATAACACTGTGTATAAGTCACTCAGGTATACACTGACCAGTATAACACTGTGTATAAGTCACTCAGATATACACTGACCAGTATAACACTGTGTATAAGTCACTCAGTTATACACTGACCAGTATAACACTGTGTATAAGTCACTCAGGTATACACTGACCAGTATAACACTGTGTATAAGTCACTCAGGTATACACTGACCAGTATAACACTGTGTATAAGTCACTCAGTTATACACTGACCAGTATAACACTGTAAGTCATTCAGGTATACAAACAGTCCCATAAGTCTTGACTAAGATACATTATACCACCGATGAAAAGTTTAAGTGGATCCAATACATCATTCTCGAGTAGTAAAGGCAAATGTTAAGATAAGATAAGATTTCTTCGGATTTTTAACCCCGGAGGGTTAGCCACACAGGATATCCCAAGAAAGTCAGTGTCATTGAGGACTGTCTGTCTTATTTACATTGTGGCCCTCAATCCTGTCCCCCAGGATGCGACCCACACCAGTCGACTAACACCCAGGTACCTATTTGCTGCTAAGTGAACATGACAACAGGTGTAAGGAAACACGTCGAAATGTTTCCACCCCACCGGGAATCGAACCCGGGCCCTCCGAGTGTGAAGCGAGAGCTTTAGCCACCAGACCACCTCGCTATAATGAGTGTTCCTTGGCGGTATTATCCAAGGTTCACTTCTATAATGAGTGTTCCTTGGTGGTGTTATCCAAGGTTCACTCCTATAATGATTGTTCCTTGGTGGTGTTATCCAAGGTTCACTCCTATAATGAGTGTTCCATGGTGGTGTTATCCAAGGTTCACTCCTATAATGAGTGTTCCATGGTGGTGTTATCCAAGGTTCACTCCTATAATGAGTGTTCCTTGGTGGTGTTATCCAAGGTTCACTCCTATAATGAGTGTTCCTTGGTGGTGTTATCCAAGGTTCACTCCTATAATGAGTGTTCCATGGTGGTGTTATCCAAGGTTCACTCCTATAATGATTGTTCCTGGTGGTGTTATCCAAGGTTCACTCCTATAATGAGTGTTCCTTGGTGGTGTTATCCAAGGTTACTCCTATAATGAGTGTTCCATGATGGTGTTATCCAAGGTTCACTCCTATAATGAGTGTTCCTTGGTGGTGTTATCAAGGTTCACTCCTATAATGAGTGTTCCTTGGTGGTGTTATCCAAGGTTCACTCCTATAATGAGTGTTCCATGGTGGTGTTATCCAAGGTTCACTCCTATAATGAGTGTTCCTTGGTGGTGTTATCCAAGGTTTACTCCTATAATGAGTGTTCCTTGGTGGTGTTATCCAAGGTTCACTCCTATAATGAGTGTTCCTTGGTGGTGTTATCCAAGGTTCACTCCTATAATGAGTGTTCCTTGGTGGTGTTATCCAAGGTTCACTCCTATAATGAGTGTTCCTTGGTGGTGTTATCCAAGGTTCACTCCTATAATGAGTGTTCCATGGTGGTGTTATCCAAGGTTCACTCCTATAATGAGTGTTCCTTGGTGGTGTTATCCAAGATTCACTTCTATAATGAGTGTTCCTTGGTGGTGTTATCCAAGGTTCACTCCTATAATGAGTGTTCCTGGTGGTGTTATCCAAGGTTCACTCCTATAATGAGTGTTCCATGGTGGTGTTATCCAAGGTTCACTCCTATAATGAGTGTTCCATGGTGGTGTTATCCAAGGTTCACTCCTATAATGAGTGTTCCTTGGTGGTGTTATCCAAGGTTCACTCCTATAATGAGTGTTCCATGGTGGTGTTATCCAAGGTTCACTCCTATAATGAGTGTTCCTTGGTGGTGTTATCCAAGGTTCACTCCTATAATGAGTGTTCCTTGGTGGTGTTATCCAAGGTTCACTCCTATAATGAGTGTTCCTTGGTGGTGTTATCCAAGGTTCCCTCCTATAATGAGTGTTCCATGGTGGTGTTATCAAGGTTCACTCCTATAACAAGTGTTCCATGGTGGTGTTATCCAAGGTTCACTCCTATAACAAGTGTTCCTCGCCGCTGCTATCAAGGTCTTGCCTACAAAATCCATAAGTTATCGCCGTCTCATCATACATAGATTTTCGCAAATTTCTCGTCTAAATGCTCATTACTGCTAACACGTTAAACTCTCAAATAAATAACTTCATTATTGGAATAATATTAAAATAATATTGAAATAATTGTGAACTTACAACTTCCATCAACTCGGTGGATCAAGACTACCGAGTTTATACCAGTTCCTTCTCAACTGTTAATAAATGGAGGGAACAAGGTCAGTGAGTGGAGGGAACAAGGTCAGTGAGTGGAGGGAACAAGGTCAGTGAGTGGAGGGAACAAGGTCAGTGAGTCTTGGTAGGAAAGTATTCGTGTCCTGAGCGGACGACCACAAGCAGGGCACGACATTATCCATGTATATAAACTTCTTATCTTTACTAGGCAACAGCGAGTCACGGTACATGACGAGGTGTCAGAGTGGGCGCCTGTGACGAGCGGGGTTTCACAGGGGTCAGTGCTAGGACCAGTGCTGTTTCTGATACATGTGAATGACATGACGAAAAAGATAGACTCAGAAGTGTCCCTGTTTGCAGATGATGTGAAGCTAATGAAGAGAATTAGATCGGATGAGGATCAGGCAGGACTTCAAAGAGACCTGGACAGGCTGCAAGCCTGGTCCAACAACTGGCTCCTCGAATTTAACCCTGCCAAATGTAAATGTAAAGTCATGAAGATCGGGGAATGGAAAAGAAGACCGCAGACAGAGTATAATCTAGGTGGCCAAAGACTGAAAACCTCACTCAAGGAAAAGGATCTTGGGGTGAGTATAATACCGAGCACATCTCCTGAGGCGCACATCAACCAGATAACTGCTGTAGCATATGGGCGCCTAGCAAACCTGAGAATAGTGGTCCGATACCTCACTAAGGAATCGTTCAAGACACTGTACACCATATACGTCAGGCCCATACTGGAGTATGCCGCACCAATTTGGAACCCACACCTGGTCAAGCATGTCAAGAAATTAGAGAAAGTGCAAAGGTTTGAAACAAAGCTAGTTCCAGAGGTAAGGGGAATGTCCTACGAAGAAAGGTTAAGGGAAATCAGCCTGACAACACTGGAGGACAGGAGGGTTAGGAGAGACATGAAAACAACATACAAAATACTGAGAGGAATTGACAAGGTGGACAGAAACAGGATGTTCCAGAGAGGGGACACAGAAACAAGGTGTCACAATTGGAAATTAAAGACTCAGATGAGTCAAAAAGATGTTAGGAAGTATTTCTTTAGTCATAGAGTTGTCAGGAAGTGGAATAGTCTAGCAAGCGATGTAGTGGAGGCAGGAACCATACATAGTTTTAAGACGAGGTATGATACAGCTCATGGAGCAGGGAGAGAGAGGACCTAGTAGCTACCAGTGAAGAGGCGGGGCCAGGAACTATGACTTGACAACTGCAACCACAACTAGGTGAGTACACACACACACACACACAATAAGCGCAGTGTTAAAATAGTGAAATTCCAATTGCTTTCAAGATTTCTCACATTATGTGAGAAATTAGAACATCACTATTTTCAGTCGTAAAGAGTGAGACAGACGCTGCTAGCAACAGTGCCAGGACAATATTACACTAGCTAGGAAAACGGAATTAAGTTAAGAATGTTAAAATTGAGGAAACTCTAGAGAAGTGAGTTAAAAGGAAGTAAGAAGAGTAGAGAGGATGACAATGGTACTTACACTTGGGCTTGTAGTAAGGGACGCACCGCCTCTTGACCTGAGACAGAGTACAGAGGATGACAATGGTACTTACACTTGGGCTTGTAGTAAGGGACGCACCGCCTCTTGACCTGAGACACAGCCTTGGTCCTGGCCGTGTTGATGTATACGAAGCAATACTCTGTTGCTTCCTCCTGGAAGGTGGAGCAAGAGAACGATGCTGTCCTGCGAGGCTTGACCACCCGCTGCTCTGACACATATCTGTGTGTGATACATGACACATTACCCGCTGCTCTGACACATACCTGTGTGTGATACATGACACATTACCCGCTGCTCTGACACATATCTGTGTGATACTGCACATTACCGCTGCTCTGACACATACTGTGTGATACATGACACATTACCCGCTGCCCTGACACATATCTGTGTGATACATGACACATTACCCGCTGCTCTGACACATATCTGTGTGATACATGACACATTACCCGCTGCCCTGACACATATCTGTGTGATACATGACACATTACCCGCTGCCCTGACACATATCTGTGTGATACATGACACATTACCCGCTGCTCTGACACATACCTGTGTGCGATACATGACACATTACCCGCTGCTCTGACACATATCTGTGTGTGATACATGACACATTACCCGCTGCTCTGACACATACCTGTGTGTGATACATGACACATTACCCGCTGCTCTGACACATATCTGTG
>WNWK01026917.1:0-26853 GCA_009830355.1 Cherax destructor | reverse complement strand
GGTAACACCCTCAACTCGCCTCTAACAGCCCCACAGGGGAACACGCCTCAACTCGCCTCAACAGCCCCAACACGGAACACGCCAACCCCCCTCTAACACCCTCAAGCAAACTCAACTGCCTCTAACAGCCTCTCAACCGGTAACACCTCAACTCGCCTCAACAGCTCTCTCTACACTGGTAACACGTCAACCGCCTTTTAACACACCTCAACCCGCCTCCTGCTTGGGGTTTTTCTTTTCCCCGAGCTTGTTTGTTTATAACATTGGGGGTTTAGAGCTTTTCATGCTCACCTTAGAGAACCACGATCAGTTACCTGCCTATTACAATTTTCAAGACGCCAAAAAACTGAAAGCAACCCAAAATGGAGAGACCTGTGGGCCCAGTTCGCAAAAAGGGTTTTTTTTTTGTCCACTTGGGTGTCATCTGGGCCATGGGGGTGTCATCTGGGCCTTTTCAAAACCTTTTGGCCGTATAACCCAGAGAACAACATTAATTTCAAATGTTTGTTTATGAGTGTCTTTGTTTTCAAAAGCATTTTAAAAATTTTTCGGGTCACACTCCCAAACCCCTCCCAAAACCAAAAAAAAAGGGCGGGGGTTTATTGTTAAAAGGGCCCTGACTTTTTCATTGACAATACAGGCGCCCCAAATGCATGTGAGGAATGTGGTTCATTGCAGTCAGCTTTTGGGGAGATTTTCCTACCGCTGGGGGAGTAGGTTCCTCTCGGGGTTTTGTTTTCCCATCTGTCACCATTGTGTAACTTATTATTTTTCCCGTCTGAAAAGGTACATTTGATTCTTTTTTTCCCCAAAAAAACATCTTGGGGCATAAATAGGTAATTTTTTTAAAAAAAAAAAAAACCCCCAATTTTCTGTTTTCAAAAAAGGAAAACCCAAATAAAAAAATAATACTTCAGGAAAAAATTTTGGAACAAAATTAATGAAAAATAAATCACCATATATTTCTTTTACTAATAAGATAAACAAGAAAATTAAAATGGCATCGAGGACAGGGTAGTGAAGGTGAAGGGGATACGAAGATGAAGATGAAAAAGCTATCACCAACCAGAAAACACAACAAAAGTAAAGTTGCAACCAGTTTTTGACATCAACAAAATATCCAATAAAGCCCAAGATGTCAACAGTTTCATTTGATGTCATTGACATTGTCCCGTGAAGCAAAATTTACAAGTCAACCTACAAAGAGGCTCCTAAATTGAAGGAGGAAATATTTTAAAAATTACAAATGGAATAATGGTCTTTACATTTGATGGAAAAAACCTTGAGAAAAGGTTGGGGTTGTACTTAAAAAAAAAAAGAACAGAAGTAAAAATTGATGTACTGTATTTGAAAGAGGGGATAAACTTTTTTAAGAAGGGAAAAGTTTTTTGAATAAACTTTGGAATGCAAAAAAATGATCATTGCGATAAACAAACTTTAACACAGGTAAAAAGAGATGATTTTTAAAAATGAAATGAATGTTCTCAGAAAGGGGGTTAGCAAACCACAATTTATCAGTTGTCAGCATCACGTTCTGGAAGTTTTATTTTTTAATGGATGAAAATCTTGGGTGAACCCATCAAACATCGAAATCCATTTGTATCCCAACTGGTGAAGAATTAGAGGAACTAAAAAGTTTGTTAATAAGAAAAATCCTCCATAAATCGGATGGAGAGAGAAGGTTTTTGTTCCAAAAACCCCAGTTTGATTCTTGAAAAAAAGGGCACTTTCCTTGATTAGCTCTCGAAAAATTCCAAAAAAAAAACAATGCGGGGTTTGAATTAAGAGCCATTCTAGTTTTTTTAATCATTCTCATACCAAAAAAGGAAGACTTTGGGGAAGATATGGGTTATTTAACTGGGCAGTTATTTTTACTGAACTCATTGAAAATCACGAAGCAGGAGCCGTCTGCACTCAAATGCAAGAAGTTACGGGCGGGGACGTGCAAAAAAAGGCGGAAACCCCAAATTTGAGTAGTTCACCACCCAGCCCTTTAGGGGGTAGGTCCAAAGGGGGAGCTTGAAATTGCAGCCGCAAGACTCCCTTCCCGCCCTCTGGGGCGGGGAAGATGGCAGACCAGAGGGCCCTATTTTCCCACGAGCCCCGTGAGGGCTCGAGGGGGGGATTTTCCCCCAAGGCCGGGTCACCAGGAAAACCCCGGCCGGGGGGAAACCCGAATCAACAACAACAAAGAACTGTACATGCCGCAAAAAAAAAAACAAACTGCAACTTCGGTTTATTCAAATAATAGTAATATATGAAAAATTAACAATGATGTTGTAAGCGTTTTATTTGTTATTAATATTACATGAAAGATGCATTCGTTTTTTTTGTTTTTTTTTTTTTTCATTTAGGGAGACATTTGGGTGACTTTTGGGGTGACATTTAGGGTACTTTTTTTTAAAAAGATATTAAACAAACATTTATTTGCTTTGAGGCAAAAGTTCAATTGATTAAGGTGGAATATTACGTTGAAAAAGTTAAAACTCAGATACATATTTGTAAACTGAGTGGGGAAATATACATTATAGTCTATCGCTGAGTTTTTTTTGTCCAAACCCCCTTACAACCGGTACAGGTCACATTTACCCCGGTCACAGGCCATTACGCCCCGGTCACAGCCTTTGCCAGGCACGGCCAAACCAGGTCACAGGGCCCCGACCAGGTCACAGCAAATTCGACCGGTCACAGAAAGCCAGGCACGGCCAACCCCAGGTCACGCCTGACAGGTCACGGGGCCCAAGACCGGGTAAAGGCCCCAAACCGGCACCCAATCCGGTCACACCCCTTAGACCAGGCCAGGGCCCTTTAAACCCGGCCCCGCCTTTTCGACCAGGTCACAAGGCATTAACCCTAAAAGTCTTCAAACATTTTCCTCCAACGCCATCTGGGAAATTTTTTACGTTAATATCATTTTCTTCCCGTGTGCAAAATATTATGATTTTTTCATCAATACTAGATACATTCTGAAACCTTAAATACATTTTCTGGAACACAAGTTTTTTTGTCTCGTGGTTTTGTGAATGACGTGTAGTAATAGAGTACTGAAATATATATTAGTTTTTCGTAACATCTGGCAGGCTGACCATTCCTGAAGTCAGTATTTAACACATAATAACAAAAAATAATAATTTTTTAAATATTAAACAAAAATATAAAAAATTGTTTTGTGTTTTCTTCTTTTTTCCAAAAAAAATGGCAGGAGTTTTTTTTTCCACCTAACTATATACTTATTTACTTTCCTGTGTTTCTTTTTTGTAAATCATTTAATGTTTTTTATCCAATTCAGAAAGGAAGGTTAAAAACATTCACCTTCAATTGCGTATTTTAAAAAAGGAATTTTTTTGTATTTTAAAAGGCAATTTTGCGTATTTTTTAAAAAGGAATTTAATTGATGATAAAAAGGGTTTTTTTTTTTTTTGAGTATAATTTTTTCCTTGGAAAGGTATACAGGAAACCGGTTAGCTGAACCCGGGTTAACCTCTGAGGTTCACCTGAGGTTACACTCTGAGGTTACACTCTGAGGGGTTACACCCAGGACACTCGAGGCATTGGGTTTTTGGGGGAATTTCCCAGGTTACACTCTAGGTTACACTCTGGGGCACTCTGAGGTTACACTCTAGGTTACACTTGAGGCTCACTGAGGTTCACCAGGTTCACTTTTAGGCAATTTTTGGTTTGGGCACCTTTGAGGTTCCTTGGGGGGTTCCCTGATTCAAATTTTGGGAATTGGTTTCCAGGTTTAATTGGGGTTTTTTGAGTTAACCGAAAAGGTTACAATTTTTGGGTTAATTTTGGGGGTTTTTCCTTCTTGGTTAATTTAGGCAATTATTGGTTTTGGGAACAAGGTTAATTGGTTAACAGGGGATTGGGTTTAAGTTATTGGTTGGGACAGGTTAAATTGGGAAAGGTTATTTGGGAACCAGGTTTTTGGGAAAAATGATTGGTTTGGGAAAATTAGGTGGGGGAAAATTATTTTGGGGGAAAAATCTGGGGGGTTAAATTTGCACCAAATTAAAAAAAACTCAATTTTTGTCGAACATCAAATATTTGTGCTGATGGCCCCAAGAGATTTGCTCTGTGTCTGTTTGTATTTTTTGATGTGTACTAATATCCCTTGTATGAAAGAGGTAATTTAGTTTTTTGTCAACTTTTTCGCTTTTTTTTAAAAAAGTTTTGAATTTGTAAAAAATTACTGATTTTAATTTACATAGTTTAGAATATCAGCTGAATATCTTAGTTTCAGGAAAACAATTTAAACCCCCAAAAATGTACAGGTATTGACATAAAACGGGGACAGGTACTGTACATTTACAAAAAGGGTTACCAAAATTTGTTATAAAAATAATTGTTTTTGAAGCTCCTTGATAGATTAGTTGCGTTTACAGGGAAACATTTGTTGATTTTTTTATGTGTAGTTTTAAAACTGCCAAAATCACTGAATAAGATTAAAAATTTAAATAGTATTTTATCTCACCTCATTTCTACTATAGTAATTAATGGAGGCTCCAGCATATACTTTTTGGAAGAACATTTTTCAAGGTTTTCTATTTATACCTGGAGTTTACCTGAGTACCCCTGAGTTTCCCGGGGGAATACCTGAGTTTACCGGGATACCTGGAGTTTACATGGAGTATACCTGAGTTTACCTGGAGTATCCCCGGAGTTTACATGAGTACCCCGAGTTTACCTGAGTATACCTGGAGTTTACCTGAGTTTACCTGAGCTTTTACCTGGAGTTTACCTGAGTTTACCGGAGTTTCCCGGGGAGTTTACCTGGAGAGGGTTCCCGGGGGTCAACGCCCCCGGGGCCCCGGCGAAAGGCCTCATGGTGGATGGGGGCCTGACAACCAGGCTGTTACTGCAGCAAACGAACGAGCCACAGCCCGGCTGGTCAGGTACTGTTTTAGGTGCCTGTCCAGTGCCTGCTTGAAGACCCCCGGGGTTTTTGGGGAACCCCTTATGTACGCTGGGAGGCAGTTGAACAGTTTGACCCCTGACACTTATTGGTTGTCTTTATTGTGTAGTGGCACCCTTTTTTTCATTGGGGATGTTGCACGTCTTCCGAGTTTTTGCTTTCATAGAGGATTTTGGTGTGCAAGTTTGGTACTAATCCCTCTGGGGTTTTGATGAAGGGATCATGATCCCCCGCCTGCGTTCTAGGAGTACGTTTAGAAGGGTTTTCCCCCGTAATTGAGGTGTTTTATCGCAGTAAAGTGCGTGAAGGCTCTGTACATTTTCTAGGTCACTTTTCCTGCCTTGAAAGGTGCTTTTTTGTGCAGCAAATTCCAGCCTAAAGAACAAGGACCTGAAGAGGCACAGGGGTTTGGGATCCCTGGGGTTTTGAAGGTTTTTATTATCCATCCTGTCATTTTTCAGCAGATGTGATTGATACAATGTTTTGGTCTTTGAAGGTGAGATTTGACATGATCCCCCCGGTCTTTGACATTAGTTTTTCGCTCTTTTTGGGGTTAATTTTTTTATAACCGGGGTGTAGTTTTAATTTCCCCGTTTTCATATCTATAATTGAAATTTCTATCATTGAACTTCATATTGTTTTTTGCAGCCCATTTAAAGAGGTTTGTTCGGAGTTTGCATGTCTTCAAGAATACACCGTCATGAAACTGCATCTGCAAAGGAAGACACGGCACGTGTCTAATATCCCTGTCTAGACAGATATGGGGATGAGGAACAAGATGGGAGCGAGTACTGTGCCTTGTGGCAGAGCTTTTCACCAGCCGCCTCGATTTTCATTAACTACTATTTTTTTGTTCTATTTATTGGAAATTATATATCCATCTACCAATTTTCCTGTTATTCCTTTATCACGTTTTTGTGTGCTATTACCCCTGGTCACACTTGTCGAAGGTTTTTAAAGTCTGTTATAAATCTCCTTCGTTTTTTCTTCTGAGCATCCAGACCTTGTTGAGTGGTCGAGAGTTGAACAGACAGGAGCGACCTGCTAAAACCCAGGCAGGTTTGCTTGGGCATGAATTACCTTTGCTTGGGCATAAAATTCGACCCAGTTTTGGGGATGAAGTTGACCCTTAGCTTGGGATGGTTCGCCCTTTTGCGGGGATGAAGTTTGACCTTAGCTTGGGCATGATTGACCCTTAGGGGGCATGAAGTTGCCCTTTTGCTTGGGCATGAATTGCCCTTAGTTGGGCATAATTTTTTTAAGGAGAAACAGTTTTTTAATTGTTCACCAAAGACTCCCCCATAAGAACTCCGATTCAAAAAGGGGCATTGATGGACTTCGTGAGGTTCCCCCTGAAGCTCCCCCCCAAAGCAGGCAAACGATGTTTTCTCGCCGTAAGAAAGTTTGCCTCAAGTAACAGCATCACTGTGATATGAAGATAAAGGAGGAGGGATAAAATTTTAAACTGTCAAATGTTAATAATTGAATGATGTTATCATACACCTCAAAAAAGGATTGAAAGAAATTAACGTCAAACTTGCTATTTAAAGCAAGACAGATTCTTGGATCAAGGAAAAAAAGTTAAGGTACATTATCAGAGCAACCGAGAACCGGCTGGTAATACTGACTACGATATCACACAAATATCAAATACCCATTAACGTCCATTAAACCATGTATCAGAAGCGCCTCCATGGAATAGCAAACTGACGTAAATCATTGGCAATCAGAAAATATGTTCCAAGTCAGTTCTGCAACACAAGCAAAAAATAAAGGACCATATAAACAGATGGTTATATGGAGACGTGTGCATTCGATTCCCAAATAATGGGTCGTCTCATAGAGACGATTTTACTTTTTTAGTACCGCTTTTAGTAGCTAATTTATTGTGTAACCTGAGCTTATATACCTGTGAGTCAGCACAGGAATACAGAAGACAATATTGGTCTTTATTTGACACGTCTGGGCAAGAATGACTCGATAAAAAAGGGAAAACATTTTACGTCATTCATTCAACCACTGTCTTGCCAGATGCATGCTGACATCACAGTTCAGATGACCTTCTAACCCATGGAAATCCCCACCTTCCTTCAGAGATGGGAACTGCACTTCCTACCTTCACGACTCGAGTTCAGCTAACCACTTTCACTGAATTCCTTCATAAATGTTTACCTACTCACACTAGAACAGCGAACAATCATGAAAAACACTTGTTTCACTCTCTAACACACTCATAAATATTGTAGTACCAGCCCTTAGCACTTAACCTCATTACCCTCTTAACCTTCCAGACGACCCATACCTTCTTCTCCATCCTATTTATACACTTCCTATCATAATATTATCACCTCTAAATGTCCAAACAATCTCAACTCTCGAAACTCATTAATAGTAAATCAAAGGATCCTTTACGAAACACACAAGCCAGAGATAAACACGCTGGTGTTCTTGTTACACCAAACATATAAAATCAGAATTAGATAAATATATTTAGAATGACATTATTGTCTAAAGAAGAAAACCATTAAAATGCGGGAAGAAAATGCCATTGTTCTTTCATCTCTGACCAACCTATCTCTTGTCTTATTGCCGTCACCTTGTCGTAAAACTCCAGTATGCTTGTGACACACAATATCCTTCCCTGAAATCGTGCTGGTTGTCGTAATAAGCGATTCCTTTCTAGGTGCTCCACCACTCTTCTGATAATCTTCCCATGACTTTGCATACTATACATGTCAGTGACACTGATCTGTAGTTTAATGCTGCGTGTCTGTCTCCGTTCTTAAAACTGACACTACTTTTGCTTAAGTAGTTGCTTTGTTTCAATAGATGTGTTGAAGATTGTTGATAGTGTGTGTGTGTGTGTGTGTGTGTGTGTGTGTGTGTGGGTGTGTGTGTGTGTGTATGACCACCTATTTGTGGTTGATGGGTCGAGCACTAGCTCATGGCCCCGCCTCTTCACTGATTGCTACTAGGTCCTCTCTCCCTGATCCATGAGCTTTATCAAACCTCGTCTTAAAACTATGTATGGTTCCTGCCTCCACTACGTCACTTTCTAGGCTATTCCACTTCATGACAACTCTATGACTGAAAATACTTCCTAACATCCCTTTGACTCATAGGAGTCTTCAACTTCCAATGTGACCCTTGTTCTGTGTCCCTCTCTGGAACATCTTGTCTCTGTCCACCTTATCTATTCCTCGCAGTATTTTATATGTCGTTATCATGTCTCCCCTAACCCTCCTGTCCTCTAGTGTCGTCAGGCCGATTTCCTTAACCTTTCTTCGTAGGACAATCCCTTAGGTCTGGGACTAGTCTTGTTGCAAACCTTTGCACTTTCTCTAATTTCTTGAAGTGCTTGACCAGGTGTGGGTTCCAAACTGGTGCTGCATACCAGTATGGGCCTGACGTATATGGTGTACAGAGTCTTAAACGATTCCTTAGTGAGGTATTGGAACGCTATTCTTAGGTTTGCCAGCCGCCCCTATGCTGCAGCAGTTATCTGATTGATGTGTGCCTCAGGAGATGTGCTCGGTTTATACTCACCCCAAGATCTTTTCCTTGAGTGAGATTTGCAGTCTTTGGCCACCTAGATTATACTCTGTTCGGCCTTCTTTGCCCTTCCCCGATCTTCATGACTTACATTTGGCAGGGTTACATTCAAGGAGCCAGTTACTGACCAGGCTTGTAGCCTGTCAGGTCCTTGTAGTCCTGCCTGATCCCTCGACTGATTTAATTTTCCATTAACTCACATCATCTGCAAACAGGGACACTTCTGAGTCTATCCCCTTTCCCTTATGTCATTCACATATACCAAAACAGTACAGATCCTAGACTGACCCTTTTGAACCCCCTCGTCAAGGTGCCCACTCTAACACCTCGTCACGTACCATGACTCGTTGTTGCCTCCTGTCAGATATTCTCTGATCCATTGCAGTGCCTTTCCTGTTACGTGTGCCTGATCCTCTAGCATTTTGCATTAACCTCTTATGAGGAACTGTGTCGAACGCCTTCTTGCAGTCCAAGAAAATGCAGTCATCCATCCCTCTCTCTCGTGTCTTACTTCTGTTACCTTGTCATAAAACTCCCGTAGGTTTTGACACAGGATTTTCCTTCCCTGAAACCGTGCTGGTTGTCGTTTATAAGCTTGTGTCTTTCTAGGTGCTCCACCACCTCCTCCTGATGATCTTCTCCATGACTTTGCATACTATACACGTCAGTGACACAGGTCTGTAGTTTAATGCCTGTGTATGTCTCCTTTCTTAAAAAATTTGGGGCTACATTTCAAGCTTCCACACCTCGGATAGTTGCCCAGTTTCAATGGACTGAAGATTTTTGTTAGGGCACACTTAACATCTCTGCCCCTCTCTAAGTACCCATGGAGAAATGTTGTCAGGACCCACCGCTTTTGAGGTATCGAGTTCACATAACAGCTTCTTCACCTCCTCGGTTGCGTGTATTTCATTCAGCACTTGTTAGTATACCTCCTATTCTGAATTCCTGGAGTCCTTCCTGTTCCTCTTAAATACTTTTTTTAAATCTCCTGTTGAGCTCCTCCCTACCTCTTGGTCGTTTCTTATGAACTCCCCACCTTCCTTCTCAGCCTGATTACCTGGTCCTTGACTGTTGTTTTCCTCCTGATGTGGCTATACAACAGCTTTGGGTCAGACTTGACTTTTGATGCTATATCATTTTCGATGTACTCACCTAGTTGTACCACCTAGCTGTTTTTGCAGGGGTCGATTCACAGCCCTGGCCCCGCCCCTTCACTGGGGCCCCTACCGGGTCACTCTCCCTGCGCCATGAGCTTTATCATACCTCTTCTTAAAGCAATGTATGGAACCTGCCTCCACACATCACTCCCAAACTATTCCACTTCCCGACCACTCTGTGACTGAAGAAATACTTCCTAACATCTCTGTGATTCATCTGAGTCTTCAGCTTCAAACTGTGTCCCCTTGTTGCTGTGTCCCATCTTTGGAACATTCTGTCTTTGTCCACCTTGTCAATTCCTCTCAGTATCTTATATGTCGTTATCATGTCCCCCCTATCTCTCCTGTCCTCCAGTGTCGTCAGGTCGATTTCCCTTAACCTCTCCTCGTAGGACAACCCTTAGCTCTGGGACTAGTCTTGTTGCAAACCCTTGCACTTTCTCTAGCTTCTTTAAATGCTTTAGGTGTGGTTCCAAACTGGTGCTGCATACTCCAGTATGGGCCTAACGTACACAGTGTACAGGGTCCTGAACGATTTTTTATTAAGATGTCGGAATGCTGTTCTTAGGTTTGCTAGGCGCCCGTATGCTGCAGCAGTTATTTGCTTGATGTGCGCCTCAGGAGATGTGCCTGGTGTTATACTCACCCCAAGATCTTTTTCCTTGATTGAGGTTTGTAGTCTCTGGCCCCCCTAGACTGTACTCCGTCTGCAGTCTTCTTTGTCCTTCCCCAATCTTCATGACTTTGCACTTGGTGGGGTTGAACTCCAGGAGCCAATTGCTGGACCAGGCTTGCAGCCTGTCCAGATCCCTTTGTAGTTCTGCCTGATCCTCGTCCGATTGAATTCTTCTCATCAACTTCACATCATCTTCAAACAGTGACACTTCGGAGTCTATTCCTTCCGTCATGTCATTTACAAATACCAGAAACAGCACCGGTCCTAGGACTGACCCCTGTGGAACCCCACTCGTCACCGGCGCCCACTCTGACACCTCGCCACGTACCATGACTCGCTGCTGTCTTCCTGACAGGTATTCCTGATCCATTGTAGTGCCTTCCCTGTTACCCCTGCCTGGTCCTCCAGCTTCGGCACTAATCTCTTGTGTGTAACTGTGTCAAACGCCTTCTTACAGTCCAAGAATATGCAAACTACCCACCCCTCTCTCTCTTGTCTTACTGCTGTCACCCTGTCGTAGAACTCCAGTAGGTTTGTGACAGGATTTCCCATCCTTGAAACTGTGTTGGGCGTCGTTGATAAGATCATTCCTTTCTAGGTTCTCCACCACTCCTCTCCTGATTATCTTCTCCATGACCTTGCACACTATACATGTCAGTGACACTGGTCTGTAGTTTAGTGCTACGTTCCTGTCTCCTTTTTTAAAAATTGGAACTACATTTGCTGTCTTCCATACCTCAGGTAGTTGCCCTGTTTCGATAGATGTGTTGAAGATTGTTGTTAGGGGTACACACAGCTCCTCTGCTCCCTCTCTCAGGACCCATGGTGAGATGTTATCTGGCCCCATCGCCTTTGAGGTATGTAGCTCGCTTAATAGCCTCTTCACTTCCTCCTCAGTTGTGTGTATTGTGTCCAGCACCTGATGGTGTACCCTACCTCTACTTCTTTCTGGAGGCCCTTCTATCTCCTCTGTGAACACCTCTTTGAATCTCATGTTGAGCTCCTCACACACTTCGCGGTCATTTCTTGTGACCTCCCCTCCTTCATTCCTCAGCCTGATCACCTGGTCCTTGACTGTTGTTCTCCTCCTGATGTGGCTGTACAGCAGCTTTGGGTCAGATTTGGCTTTCGCTGCTATGACATTCTCGTACTGTCTTTGGGCCTCCCTTCTGATCTGTTCATATTCATTTCTGGCTCTACGACTGCTCTCCTTATTCTCCGGGGTTCTTTGCCTTCTGTACCTCTTCCATTCCCTTGCACACTTGGTTTTGGCTTCCCTGCACCTTTGGGTGAACCATGGGTTCATCCTGTCTTTTTCGCTTCTCCTGTTACCCTTGGGTATAAACCTCTCCTCAGCTTCCTTGCAAATTGTTGTCATATATTCCATCATCTCATCTACTGACTTCCCTGCCAGCTCTGTCCCACTGAACTCCGTGCAGGAAGTTCCTCATGCCCACGTAGTCACCTTTCCTGTAGTTTGGCTTAATTCGTGCAGCCCTTCCTGCTTCCCCCTCCACTTGTAACTCTACTATGTATTCGAAACTTAGAACCATATGATCACTGGCCCCAAGGGGGCTTTCATGTGTGATGTCCTCAATATCTGCACTACTCAGGGTGAATACTAAGTCCAGTCTCGCTGTTCGTCCTCTCCTCTCTCTCTGTTAGTGTCCCTTACGTGTTGGTACATGAGATTTTCCAGTACCACCTCCAGCATCTTAGCCCTCCACTTTTCTTGGCCCCCATGTAGCTCTAAGTTCTCCCAATCAATTTCCTTATGGTTAAAGTCACCCATGATCAGTAGCTTCGCCCTGCTCGCACGAGCCCTTCTGGCCACTTCTGCCAGTGTTTCAATCATCGCTCTGTTACTCTCATCATACTCTTGCCTTGGCCTCCTGGTGTTCTGTGGTGGGTTATACATCACTGCAATTACCACCTTGGGACCTCCAGACTGTAGCATCCCTACTATGTAATCCCCAGCTTCTCCTCTGTCTCCTCTCTCCAGCTCGTCAAAATCCCATCGGTTTTTGATCAGCAGTGCCACTCCTCCACCCCCTCTGTTCCCTCTGTCTTTCCTCAGGATCTGGTATCCCATTGGAAAGATGACATCTGTTATCATACCTGTGAGCTTGGTTTCTGTGAGAGCTATTATGTCCGGTGATGCGTCTTTGACTCTTTCGTGCCACTCCCACTTATTTGTTATTCCATCAGCATTGGTGTACCATACCTTCAGTTTCTCTCTAATACTGTGTTTTGGGGGGTCTGTGAGGGTGGGAGACCTGGCAGTGCACTGTGGGATTCTATAGTGGAGTGTTGGGTGGGGGCTGTGAGTGTGGGTTGTAGTTTGTGTTGGGATAGTGTTCTTGGTTGTTTGGTGTTGGGGATGGTTCTGTGTGTGCTTGTTCTTGTTGCTCTGCCCTGCTCTGGTTGTCCTCTACTGATTCTGTCCTTGTCTCTACTCCTCGCTCCTTTCGCCTTTGTGCCCTCTCCCTCAGCTGCTGTCGTTCTGTTTTTGTTCTGTCTCAGTCTAGGAACACCCTCCTGTATTCTTCTGTTTCCTTCAATCTTGGTTTCTCTTGGAGGATTCTGTCCCTCTCTGTTTCTGTCCTGAGAATCAGCTTGAGCAGTCGTTTTCTCACCTTCCAGTACCTCCCTATTATCTGAAAATTTACAATCTCGGACATGTCTTCTTCGCCTATTTCTTTGAGTATGCTCTCAATCTCCTTTCTTTCTGCCTGCCGTCTTTCAGTGTGTGTCCTTCCCTCTCTCTCCTGCAGCCCATGAATAAACACTGCCTTTGCCCTCTCCTCCTCCCATTGCCTTTCCCTCTGCAGCTCAGGTTCCTGTTTCTCCCTTTTTTTTCCTGTCGCTCTTGGTGGCATGATCGTTCCTCTGCATTTGCCCTATTCCCCTGTCCACCTGTTCTCAGCTGCTCACCCCCTTTGCTCCTTGGCCCTGCTTGGTAGGCAGATACGACCGTAGCGTAAGTTATATCTCCTTCCTTCATGATGGGCCCCCTTGATGCTGTGTCTTTACTGGTCAATACCGCTGTAACCTGCTTCAGCCTGTTTACCTCATCTTCTAGGATCCTGGCTACTGCATCTTCAGCTTGTGACTCTCAATTCTTCTTCTCCTCCTCCAACCTCTTTTCCAGTTTCACAGAAAGCTTTCTCTCCATTTTTGCAGAAAGCTCTCCTAGTTTTCTCTCCCACTCTTGTTCCATCCTTTTGCACTGCTCTTCCATCCATTCTTCCTTACCAGAGCCATTCTCCTCTGGTCCCTGGGTCCTGCGAGAGAGAGGATTTGGGGACTAGAGGGAGAAGGGGGGAGGGAAGGGTGGAGAAGGAGAGATATGCAGAGGTGAGGAGAGAGAGAGAGAGAATTTGGGGACTAGGAGAAGGGGGAGGGAAGGGTAGAGAAAGAGAGATAAGAAGAGAGGAAGAGATGGGGGAGGGAAGGGTAGAGAAAGAAATATAAGAAGAGAGGAAGAGATGGGGGAGGGAGAGATGAGGAAAGAGAGAGAGAGATGGGGAGAGGGAGAGAGATGGGGAGAGAGAGAGAGAGGATTTGGGGACTAGAGGGAGAAGGGGGGAGGGAAGGGTGGAGAAGAGATATGCAGAGGTGGGGAGAGAGAGAGGATTTGGGGACCAGGAGAAGGGGGAGGGAAGAGTAGAGAAAGAGAGATAAGAAGAGAGGGAGAGATGGGGAGGGAGGGAGAGCTGGGGAGAGAGAGAGAGAGAGGATGGGGAGAGGGAGAGAGATGGGGAGAGATATGGGAGAGGGAGAGCTGGGGAGAGGGAGAGAGAGATGGGGAGAGAGAGAGATGGGGAGACATAGAGAGATAGGGAGAGAGAGAGAGAGAGAGAGAGAGAGAGAGAGAGAGAGAGGTGGGGAGAGAGAGAGGTGGGGAGAGAGAGAGGTAGGGAGAGAGAGAGAGGTGGGAAGAGAGAGAGAGATGGAGAGATAGTGTGTGAGATAGTGTGAGTGTGTGAGAGGGAAAGATTGAATGTGAGAGTGTATGAGTGTGAGAGTGAGTGAGAGTGTAAGAGAGGGGGAGAGAGTGTAAGGGGGAGAGGGATGGGGAGAGTGAGTCAGGGGGCAAGGGAGTGTGCGAGATAGAGGTGAGGGAGAGATTGAATGTGAGTGTGTGTGTGAGAGTGAGAGTGTAAGAGAGGGGGAGAGAGTGTAAGGGGAGATGGATGGGGAGAGTGAGTCAGGGGGCAAGGGAGTGTGGGAGGTAGAGTGAGAGTGTAGGGAAGTGGGTGGGTGGAAGAGCGGAAAGGTCTGGAAGGGGAAGTGGGAGAGGGGGATGAGTGAGGGGAGGCGATATAGGCAGGGGTATGGTGGTGGGGGGGATCCTACCCGTCCAGGGCTGTGTACCCACGTGAGTCGTTATGTATCCCAATGTCCTTATGTACCCACATAGGTACTGCCAATGTACCCAATCCCTTGGTTTCCTTGTCACTGTCTATGTGAGCTTAAAATTACTATCAGTTGAATTATTATTGTATGTATGAATTATTATTGTGTGTATGTGTGTGTATATGGTTTAAGAGGGAGGGAGAGAGGATGTGTCAGATCAGCGTTCCGAGGTGTGAAACCCTTGTGCGTGTGTTTGTATGCCCGCGCATCTATGTTTGTGTCCCAGAAAATACTCCTCACTTCTATTTACTAATACTTATATTTATATTTACTTATATTTACTAATACTAGTAAATCTAAAAATTATGATACTCTACTCAGCTCTACAGTGCCTAAACCCGTGTGTGTGTGTGTGTGTGTGTGTTTGATGTCCACTAGTTTCCCACACATTCATCAATCCTATCTCCACCTTATCAATGTTGTTTTTACTCTAATTCAGGTAATAGCTGGCAGGAGTGAGTGACCCTTAGCTACCAGTGTCAGTGTGGAAAATATTGGGTATTTTCCGAAAGTTGTAATTGATAAACTTTCCAATATGAATAGATATCATTAATGTGTTGCTGTTAGCTTAACATTAACTGAAAAGAACCAACAAATTCACACGCATGCGCGAGATGCCTCGTGAAGTGGGCAGAGAAGCTGGGTAGAGGGGAATGGGAGAGAGTGAACAGCGAGCCTACCGACCCGAGATTCCAGGGGATGATGGCGTGCCGAATTTGGAGACTCCGCCCACCAAATCGGATTTAATTACCTCCTTTCGTAATGTGGAGGAATATCCAGTGACGCGGGGAATATCAAGTGGGACAATCGGTCCAGGAGGTCCAGTAATCGGACAATGATTGTGAAATAAGGTGCCTATTTGAACTGAGTGAAATGACCATACGGCAGGATAAAGTCGTAACCCTGATGCTGGGGAATTCATCTTAGAAGAGACTGAAATATATTCGATGAACTTTGGGAAATGGTGAATATAGTGAAACCGAGTTGTAAATAATCAGGGGTTGATTGCATCGAGCGGGTCTGGCTTGGGTACGCCATACCCCGACCGCCATATTGGATGTGATTGAAATGAACTAACATATCGCAAGTTATCTACTCGAAATTCAAGTATCGAGACTGTGAATGTGTATAAACTAGTGGGGCATTAAGCCGGGATATACGTAATATGTAAAGTTATACATATAAACAGTACAAAAGGTCGGATTAGTGAGAGGATCTGATTCGCTACCCCGACCAACCACATGTTAACTAACGCTCAGTCTCGTGGGCGTATAAGAGTGCACGGAAATTAACCTTCCTTGACTCGACGAGACAGCTAATACCATCGCGATCGAATCAGATCGCAGGAGGACGTCAACAACGGAACGACTCCCTCATCTAAAGCTAAGTACTCTGCTTGCAACTCTGTTATTGGCCAATGATATTGTTACGCACAGTAGATGTACTTTAGCTAGGTCAACGATCTACGATACACCGCTATGATGCTGTTAATTAGGTGAGTGTAGGTCATGTTAATTTAACTGTCTGTTCTCTACCTCTTCTCCTGATTGTTCAGTTGTTTAATAACCAATACAGTCCACTTAAATTTAACATAACTATAATAAATGATCTTCTCAGATTTATTTATACTGGTCCAGAGTGCAGTGGGCTAACGAGAATATTGAAGGTACCCCCTCGGTGCGGCCAGGAGCGGGTAAAGTTCTCACATACCTTAAAGGGAATGACTGCGGTAAAATTATACGAGTCTGTCATCTCCCTGGGAGTTTGTTTATTGCTAGTGGCGGTGTCCCAGATAGACTTATCTCTCACAATTCCCCACAGCGCCCGTTGGTCCGTCCTGAACCGGATGTGATTAGTGAATTAATCATTATTGAACTAATTAATTAATAAATAAGTGACTGATCATAGGAAGTGAGTATAGAGTACACAGTTAATTAATTGTGTGGTGGACAGTAATTAGTCCAATTAATTGCTAGCACAGGCGTGGCTACGATTTGTGCGAGAGTAAGGTGTGAGAATCACCTTTATAAACAATTTATTTAATTTGTGACGTCAGCGGTTATTGATCCTATAACCATGGCTGAACTTAATGGAGTTAGTGTGGCTGGCAAGCCCATGAATAATAAAGGGTCTATTTAATTTGTACCCTCAGCGGTTATTGATCCTATAACCATGGCTGAACTTAATGGAGTTAGTGTGGCTGGCAAGCCCATGAATAATAAAGGGTCTATTTAATTTGTACCCTCAACGGTTATTGATCCTATAACCAAAGCTGAATTTAATGGAGTTAGTGTGGCTGGCAAGCCCATGAATAATAAAGGGTCTATTTAATTTGTACCCTCAGCGGTTATTGATCCTATAACCATAGCTGAACTTAATGGAGTTAGTGTGGCGGGCAAGCCAATGAATAATAAAGGGTCTATTTAATTTGTACCCTCAGCGGTTATTAATCCTATAACCATGGCTGAACTTAATGGAGTTAGTGTGGCTGGCAAGCCCATGAATAATAAAGGGTCTATTTAATTTGTACCCTCAGCGGTTATTGATCCTATAACCATGGCTGAACTTAATGGAGTTAGTGTGGCTGGCAAGCACGGGGAGACTAATGTGAAACTGGCACCCTCCGTAGTAAGCAATGACTCGGTGGGACCAGTAAGTGTTTTGATAGGCAGTGACTATTATGCCACCTTCGTGAAGGGTATGACGAAGAAAGGTGGTGTCACTCTTCTCAACACTGGTGGAGGCCATGTAATTTATGGCAGGCTTCCTCACAGTAATGAATGACTGGAGGAAGCCATAAATGCAGTCACGGTGTGCCTTACTCATGAAACGTCACTCCAGTGTAAATATTCTTCTATAGAGGATGCTGTTGAACCAGTACACAAGTTGTGGGAACTGGACAGTATCGGGATAACTGTAAATGAAGAAAGTCCAGATGATTCCTTCACTCAGGAACAATACCTGAAGGATGTTAAATTTGAGTCTGGACAATACTGGGTGCGACTCCCATGGAAGCTAAACCATCCGGAACTATCCACTAATTACCGGATGGCGTATGGTCAGTTAAAGGCCCAGCTCCACGAATTGAGTAAGACACCAGAATTGTTGACTGCTTATAATACAATAATTAATGAACAGCTAAAAATCAGTTCATGAGGAGGTACCCCCTGAGCAAGCTAATATTTATGGCACTACTTACCTCATCACGGAGGAAGAAGGATTCGAAAACCACTCCTTTGAGGATCGTGTTTAATTGTAGTGCCAGGGGTAATAAAAATGTACCTAGTTTGAATGATTGTTTAATGACAGGTCCGTCGCTGACGGAGAAATTGGGAGATGTGTTGTTGAATTTCAGAGTTAATAATTATGCCTTTTACCAGATATAATAAAGCTTTCCTGGGGGGATTGCAAGAGACGGATCGGGATTACACAAGATTTCTGTGTTAGAGATCCTAGCAATCCACTTAGTCGCTGAAAACCTTCAGATTCAGAAGTGTCTTATTCGGGGCTACTTCTAGTCCGTTCTTACTTCAGGCGACGATAAATGCGCACCTTAAACGTACAGGTGGTCCACTGAGTGAAATAATGAGTAAACAATTCTATGTGGACAATTTCCTGGGGGTGGTCAACGAAGAGGAGCTAATGAAGATATGAAGGGGCTAATGACAAATGCAAGGTGCAAATATGCCGCTCAGGGAGGGAACAGTAATTCGTCCAGGTTAAAGGACCGAATAAATAAAGACAATCCCGGAGATGGAGTATCTGGGTGTAGCAATGTATTGGGACTGACTTGGGATACTGAGAGAGACTTGATATCGTTAAAGCCTATAATTATAGTATGCCCAATAAATTAACTAAGAGAGTCCTACTTGCTGAAATTTCAAAATGTTTCAACCACTAGGCTTGGTGGGTCTAAAATCCGAGGGAAGTTGGTACAAGAGGCATGGAAGCAGAAGTGTGCTTGGGATGAAACCCTACCTGAGGAATTCGTTAACAGGTGGGAAGAATTAATTGGTGATTATGGAAAGTTCCAATGTTGGAGTTCCCGCGTGTCAGTCCGCTCTGGAGTGGAAAATACACTCCGCATTTTTGCGATGCTTCTAAATTGGCGTATGGAGCAGTCGCTTATTTTCAATGTGATAAAGATATCTCTTGTCATGTCTAAAGCTAAAGTGGCTCCAATTAAATTACGTACTTTACCTCAGTTGGAATTAACCGCCATTTATGTGGGTGTCAAATTAGCTGATTATTTACGGAGTAAATTGCCGGAGATAAATATTAGCGACACCACAATTTGGTCTGATAATGAGGTATCCTTGCAGTGGACGTAACGAAAAACAGCAAGATAGTGAAGTGCAAAATAGTCGCAAAAATTTACGATACAATTTGAATCGTCTAACAACGAACTCTGCCCGGCCGCAGTGTGGAAAATATTGGTATTTTCCAAAGTTGTAATTGATAAACTTTCCAATATGAATAGATATCATTAATGTGTTACTGTTGGCTTAACATTAACTGAAAAGAACCAACGAATTCACAGCATGCGAGATGCCTCGTGAAGTGGGCAGAGAAGCTGGGTAGAGGGGAATGGGAGAGAGTGAACAGCGAGCCTACCGACCCGAGATTCCAGGGGATGATGGCGTGCCGAATTTGGAGACTCGCCCACCAAATCGGATTTAATTACCTCCTTCGTAATGTGGAGGAATATCCAGTGACGCGGGAATATCAAGTGGGACAATCGGTCCAGGAGGTCCAGTAATCGGACAATGATTGTGAAATAGTGGGCCGGCGAGTGACGCGGCATAGGCCTATTTGAACTGAGTGAAATGACCATACGGCAGGATAAAGTCGTAACCCTGATGCTGGGGAATTCATCTTAGAAGAGACTGAAATATATTCGATGAACTTTGGGAAATGGTGAATATAGTGAAACCGAGTTGTAAATAATCAGGGGTTGATTGCACTCGAGCGGGTCTGGCTTGGGTACGCCATACCCCGACCGCCATATTGATGTGATTGAAATGAACTAACATATCGCAAATTATCCACTGAAATTCAAGTATCGAGACTGTGAATGTGTATAAACTAGTGGGGCATTAAGCCGGGATATACATAATATGTAAAGTTATACGTATAAACAGTACAAAGGTCGGATTAGTGAGAGGATCTGATTCGCTACCCCGACCAACCACATGTTACTAACGCCGGTCTCGTGGGCGTATAAGAGTGCACGGAAATTAACCTTCCTTGACTCGACGAGACAGCTAATACTATCGCGATCGAATCAGATCGCAGGAGGACGTCAACAACGGAACGACTCCCTCATCTAAAGCTAAGTACTCTGCTTGCAACTCTGTTATTGGCCAATGATATTGTTACGCACAGTAGATGTACTTTAGCTAGGTCAACGATCTACGATACAACCGCTATGATGCTGTTAATTAGGTGAGTGTAGGTCATGTTAATTTAACTGTCTGTTCTCTACCTCTTCTCCTGATTGTTCAGTTGTTTAATAACCAATACAGTCCACTTAAATTTAACATAACTATAATAAATGATCTTCTCAGATTTATTTATACTGGTCCAGAGTGCAGTGGGCTAACGAGAATATTGAAGGTACCCCCTCGGTGCGGCCAGGAGCGGGTAAAGTTCTCACATACCTTAAAGGGAATGACTGCGTAAAATTATACGAGTCTGTCATCTCCCTGGGAGTTTGTTTATTGCTAGTGGCGGTGTCCCAGATAGACTTATCTCTCACAATTCCCCACAGTCAGAGACCAGTACTTCTGACACGACATGCAGCCAAACTAGGCGAGTGTACTTGCTGCTGGCAGTGGTGGTGGACAAGTTGCTGCTTCTGCCTCCTTGTTGTCGTACTGCACTGACCTCTAAGACTTTCTTCGAAATCCTTCACTCATGATAAAGTATATACATTTATACTCATACACCACACGTTCCTCAAGTATTTTCACTTTTCACTTTTGTAAATTGCTCTTCACTTTTGGTACGTTACACTAATTTATAATGACACCCAACCTGCTATGACGTCACCACTTCCTGGAGGCCTACTGCCTGCCACCTTCCCTGGTTATATATTTTTGTTTTTGTTTTTATTTTCTTCGTTTTCTTGTTAACTTCGTCACTCTCGCTGTATACTACCCCACATTTTGCGTGTTAATCAACCTCTCTTAACTCTTGACCTTCTGACTTTCGTCACTCGCTTTGTACTTCGTATATTTGTACCCGTGTGGCAGCAGTGCCTGCTAGGCCTCAAACGATTTGGCATTTTAAAATTTCCTTGTGTAATTTCAGGCTTCCTCTCGCCATTTTTTAGCTAATAACTTTGGTTATCACTTGTAGGGTTGTTCACTGACCCTGTCACTACCACTGGCTTCTCTAGCAGCTAATGTACGACCTAAAAACACTAAGATTCTTGGAGCCTTGTGTCCCACTACACTCTACCGTGCGGTGACGTGTGTTAGTTACCATTTTGTCCTAGGCACATGTCGATTAGACACTAGGCCTGTTGTATGTGTGTGTGTGTATGTGTATGTAAGGAAACACTTCGAAATGTTTCTGCCCCGCCGGGAATTGAACCCGTGCCCTCCGTGCGTGAAACAAGAGCGCTAGCCACCATGCCATCGAGGCGTGTGTGTTAGTTACCATTTTGTCCTAGGCACATGTCGATTAGACACTAGGCCTGTTGTATGTGTGTGTAAGAAAACACTTCGAAATGTTTCCTCCCCGCCGGGAATAGAACCCGGGCCCTCCGTGCGTGAAGCGAGAGCTTTACCCACCAGGCCACCGGGGCTGTGTGTACTCAGACAGCTAAGTCTGTGTGTGTGTGTGTGTGTGTGTGTGTGTGTGTGTGTGTGTGTGTGTGTGTGTGTGTGTGTGTGTGTGTGTGTAATCTTGTCGATGTTCCTGCTTTAAGTTGGGGTTTGTCGAGGTTCATTAAATGTCGTCTATTCGATACCATCCATAGAACAAAGGGGAGGGAGATTAGCAGCTGGTAAGACAGGAAGCGGTTTAGAGTGGTTAGTTGTCTGCTGGGATGGATGGAGGGGTCACTGGGTTAATGATAATGTGAAGGGCTAAATATATGTTTGATACGGTCACGGATGTAAGAGACAGTGGCTGAGGCGCACTGTTAACAAAAGTTAATTGTGAAGAGACAAATGGTTGGTAAGGAGTTTTGTGACTTTGAGGTTATGGGAAGTGTCGGAAGCACATTTATGATAGGCTGTTTGGGTGGAGAAACATGGGAGATGGAAGACGATGAATTAATAGGAATGACATATAGCGAGGAAGTTGGAACGTCAGAAGTGAGAATTCGTAATGGTCGAACTCTATGGTTTCTGAGGACGAGGTTTCAACTAGGTGATGAGTGCGTCAAGTAACTCTGGACTAGAATAATCGCAGGAGGTCTCCATGGAGGCGAGGCATATTTATCTTCTCGAAAGAAAACTGGGAATATGCAGGATGTGTTTCTACACAGTTAAAGGTGATAATAGTTAGTTGGAGAATGAATTATTATGATCTGCCGCACCACTGACTCGGCATTCTTCAGGTGGTAGGCCATATCTTGCTCGGTGGCAACATTATAATAACATAATATCTTTATTTACTACAAGTACATGTACAAAGTATACAGGCCTAGCTGACATCAATGACATACTACTATATAGAAAGCCGCTTGTTATGCTGGAGCATTTCGGGCAAATTAGGTCAGTGTTGGCCCAGGATGCGACCCACACCAGTCGATTAACACCCAGGTACCCATTTTAAAGTGATGGGTGAACAGGGACAACAGGTGTCTTATGGAAACACGTCCCTAATGTTTTCCAGCCGTACCGAGGAAATTGAACCCCGGACCTGAGTATGTGAGCTGAGTGCGCTAGCGATCGAGATACAGGACACTTGTGCTTGTTGCATGTTTGTTGTGTTTGCATTCTTGCAAGTGTTGCCACACAATGTAAACTGAGCACTGAAGGTTCAGTTGAACTACAGAAAATTCTTCGTACAATTGCTTTATCCGCGAGCAAGGTGGACATAAATTTCCACTTGTGATAAGGACTAGCTGGACACAGCTGGACACAGCTGTACAGCTGGACACAGCTTGACACAGCTGGACACAGCTGGACACAGCTGGACAGACCTGGAGTTGCTCGTGAATGTCTGGGCGGCATTGGAAAAATCTTGTAGAATTATAATGTATGGGTTGAGAAAAGGTTAAACTGTGGAGGGAATATTTGTGTATTGTGACTGGGGTGTTGTTGAAATTGTGAATATTTTTTTAGGTTGAGGCCTAGGCTCTGTCCTGTACGGAAAATGTAAGCCAAATATTATTTCAATTATGCATAGTTAAGCTGAAGAAGGATTTTTTTACAGAAAAATTGAACTTTGTTAGAAAATGCTTCAAATAGTTTCTAAATCGCACTGCACATCCCACTTCGAGTGCATTTAAGAAACGTCGCTGAGGAGATTATCAAGAGTTTTTTCATAATAAAAGTCCAAGGTAATCCATATGAATCTTTGGCTGGAGGGAAAATAATTTTGCCCATGTGTGTTTTAGAACTATTTCTATACAAGAGGCTTCCAGAGAGTGATTCTAAGATAAGAGTGAGAAGGTAGGGTTGTTGTAGTATCAACCCGTCTAGTAATGTCGAGGGTTTCTGGACAATGACTTCATCCAATCTGTCTTCTAACCAGAAAGATCCGAAAATCAAAGCGCGCTTGGAAGAAGCTGAGATCATGTTCAAAGAAAAAGCAAAGGTCAGAGGTTTTAAACAGGAGTTGTCCAATCCCAGTACCGGTTTTGAGGAAAGTCTAAACTGTTTTCTAAAGGTTTTCAGCAAGTCGGAGACCGAAATTCATTTTTTCATGCATGGAATTAGAACAAAAAAAGGGGGGAAACACCCTCCAATAATAAACAAAAAATAAAAATTTTAAAATCAATCATAGTGGTGGAGACCAGTAACCGGAATTGACACAGCTTTCTCCCCGGATCCGGGGGGCTTCCATAATACTAATCGAATTATGTTACGTCCCAAGATAACCGAATTTAAGTGCAGCACTGCTTACTACCCAAGTCACCTTCCGCAATTTCCAAGGGAAAAAATTGATTGAGTCCATGGATGGATGGGCAGGTTGGGATTATTTAATTTAACCGGAAAAGGGACAAAAAAAAGAAAAAAAATTTCCCCTCATGAGGAATTAAATTTAAGGACCTTGTCCCTGTATTCTCCCAAAGTCTTATTCATCAAATTGTCAGCTTTAAATCAATAATATGAACGGTTTTTGCCAGTGTAGGTTCACCATTAATTGCTGTCGTAAAAAGGGCTTGGGGTTTAAAAATGCGTATCATCATTATTGAGAATTTTTGTGAGTTAGGGGGGTCCTGTCGGGTTTCTATAACACATAGAAACCGCCCAAATAATTTGTCGTGAATATAAATCGATAATTTCCCTAGTAGTCTTTCAAACCCCTTTTTGGAAAAATTTTATATTTAGAAATATTCTGTATTTAATTTAAATAGCCGTCATCGACATCATGTTTATCAGTCAGTTTTTTCAGCCTTTGATGTCATTGAAAATCATTCAGATCTGATGCTTTTTTTAACATTAAGAGGCACAGAAAAAACAATTAAATTTTGAGAACAATTACAATTGCGGCAGTTGTTTTTAATAAAAAAAACACTCAGTTAATCTTATCTGTTTTCCTCAAATTGATTGAAAAATTACATTCCTCCCCAATGTCAGGAAAAGGGGTTTCCTCAGAAAAATGTACTTGGAGTTAGTCTTAAATTTTGTGTTCCAGAGTACTGTGTTTGATGTGTTCCAGAGTATTGTGTTGTGTGTTCCAGAGTACTGTGTTGTGTTTTTGAATGTGTTGTGTTGTGTTAGAGTATGTGTTGTGTGTTTCCAATACTGTGTTGTGGTTTCCCCAGTCTTTTTGGGTTTCCAGAGACTGTGTTGTTGTGTTCCAATCGGTTGGGGTTTTCCCCAAAATTTTTTGGCTTTCCAATCTGTGTTGTGCTGTTTCCGGGTACTGTGTTGTTTAAATTGTTTTCGAGTATTTTGGCGGGTTTCCCGAGACGGTTTTGGGGTTCCAAATTTTGTTGTTTTTCCAAGCGGTTGGGGTTTTTTTTCCAGAGTATGTTTGTGTGTTTTCCGGTATTGTTGGATTTTCCAGAGTACTGGGGCTTTTCCGGTACTGTTTGGCTTTTCCAGAATTGGGTGTTTCCAAAATCTGTGTTGTGCTGTTTTCCCGATAGTTTGGTGTGTTCCAGAGTACTGTGTTGTTTTCAAGTACTGTGTTGTGCGGGTTTCCCAAAATTTTTGGCTTTTTCCCGAGACTTGGTTTTCTGGTTCCCGAGTACGTGTTGTGCTGTTTCCCGAGTACGTGTTTGCTGTTTCCAGAGTACTGTGTTGGGGTTTTTAGAGTACTGTTTTGGTTTCCGAGATTTGGGGGTTTTCCAATTTTTGTGTGGGTTTCGGTACGTGTTGTTTTTCCCCGAGTACTGTGTTGTGTGTTTCCAGATACTGTGTTGTGATGTTTCCAAGTACTGTGTTGTGTTGTTCGAATTTTGGTTCCCCAAATACTGTGTTTTGTGTTTTCCCCAAATACTTGTTGTTTTTTCCGGTACTGTGTTGGTTTTCCAGAGTACTGTGTTTTGTGTTCCAGAGTCTGTGTTGTGCTTTTCCCCGAGTATGTGTTGGAGACTGTGTTGTGTGGTTAGAGTACGGGGCTTTTTCCAGAGTACTGTGTTGGGTTTTCCCGAGATGTGTTGTGTGTGTTCCAGAGTACTGTTTGGCTTTTCCAGAGTACTGTTTGGGGGGAGACTGTGTTTTTTTCCAGAGTACGGGGGTTTTCCAGAGTACTGTGTTGTGCTGTTTCCAGAGAGGGTTTTTGTGTTCCAGATCTTGTTGTGCTGTTTTCCCGAGTACTTTTGGGTTTTTTCCCCGAGTATGGTTGGGTTCCCAAACTGGGGCGTTTCCAGAGACTGGGGGTGTTCCAATTTGTTTTGTGTTCCAGGTACTGTGTTGTGCTGTTTTCCCAGAGACGGGGGTGTTTTAAGTACTGTTTTCTGTTTAGATATGGGTTTTTGGGTTTTAAGTATGGTTTTGATGTTTCCCGAGTACTGTGTTGGTTTTCCGGTACTGTGTTGTGTGTTTCCCCGATACTTTTGGGGAGGTTAGAGTATGGTTTGTGTTTCCCCGAGAGGGAAAGGGGTTTCCAAACTGTGTTGTGTGTGTTCCCAATACTGTGTTGTGTGTGTTCCAGGACTGTGTTGTGTGTTTTCCCCCCAATACCCGGTTGGGGGTTTTTCCAGAGTTTTGTTGTGTTTTCCAAACTGGGTTGTGGTTCCCGAAAATTTTTTTTGTTTTTTGTTTTTTTAGATACTGTGTTTTGTGTGTTCCGGTACTGGGGGTTTGGGGGGGATGTTTTTTTCCCCGAAATTGTTTTTGTTTTCAGAGTACTGTGTTGTGATGTTTCCAGAGTACTTTTTGTGCTTTTCCGGTACTGTGTTGTGTGTGTTAGAGTACTGTGTTTTGTTGTTTAGAGTACGTGTTGTGCTGTTTCCAGAGTACTTTTTTTGTTCCGGTACCCGTGTTGGATTGCCCGAGTACTGTGTTGTGGTTCCCAATTTGTGTGTGTTCCCGAGTATGTTTGTGATTGTTTAGGTCCCCGTTGTGTTCCAGAGTACTGTGTTGTGCTGTGTTAGAGTATGTGTTTTGAGAGTACTGTGTTGGTTTTTTCAGAGTACTTGTTGTATGTGTTCCAGAGTACTGTTTTTGGGGTTTCCCAATTGTTGTGCTGTGTTCCAGAATACTGTGTGTGCTTGTTCCAGAGTACTGGTTTGGTCAAAGTTTTATGTTTTCCAGAGTATGTGTTTTGTTCCCCGAGTACTGTTTAAACATTTGTCGAAGATGGGACTGTACATCGAACTTCCAAGTGTTTGGGTGTCAGGAAAACTTTTCCCCCAGCAGGATACATGAAGCAACACAGGAAACACTTTGGGGGTGGGGAGTAGGACATGAGGCCACGGGAAAAACATGGTGGTGTGGGCCATGAAGCAACACAGGGAAACTTTATGGTGTGGTAGTAGGTACTAAGAACACGGG
>WNWK01026916.1:0-26854 GCA_009830355.1 Cherax destructor | reverse complement strand
TATTTAAAAGTGTGAAAATCTAAGTTTTTTAAGCTAAAAATGAGTTTTCAGAAAAGCACTCAAACTGCTTAAAACGTCGAAATATGCAATAAAATACGATTTTAGCACATTTTTCTGAGTTTTTTAATGTTTCATGTATTTTCGAAAATAATATGAAATATTCTATAAAAATAATGATTTTATAGTTTTTTAATGGATTTTTTAAAAATATGTAATAAAATAAATATTCAAAATGCTAAAAAACTTGATTTTATTGCACTTTTTGACGATTAAAGGATTTTCAAGGATTTTCTGAAAACTATTTTTTTAGATAAAATATACTATCAGTAAGCTTTAAAAGAAAATCAAAAAATTTTGCTTACTTTTCCCATAAATTTCAATTGGTAGAAATTCTATTTAAAAGTGTGAAAATCTAAGTATTTTAGCTAAAAATGAGTTTTGCCAGAAAAGCACTCAAAGGCTCTAAAACATCGAAATATGCAATAAAATACGTTTTTAGACATTTTTCTGAGTTTTTAATGTTCATGTATTTTTCGAAAATAATATGAAATATTCTAAAAAAATATTGTTTTTTATAGATTTTTAATGGGATTTTAAAAATATGAAAATAATTTATAAATATTCAAAAATGCTGTAAAACGTTATTTTATTGCAATATTTGACGATTCGGCATTTTCAAGGATTTTCAAAAACTATTTTTAGATAAAATATACCTATAAGTAAGCTTGCAAAAAGAAAATCATAAATTTTGCTTACTTTTCAAAAAATTTCAATTGCAGTAGAAATTCTATTTAAAAGTGTGAAAATCTAAGTATTTTAGCTGAAAAATGAGTTTTGCCAGAAAGCACTCAAACCGCTCAAAAACGTCGAAATATGCAAAAAAATACGATTTTAGCACATTTTTCTGAGTTTTTTAATGTTTCATGTATTTTTCGAAAATAATTGAAATATTCTATAAAAATATTGATTTTTATAGATTTTTAATGGGATTTTTAAAAATATGTAAATAATTATAAATATTCAAAAATGCTATAAAACTTATTTTATTGCATTTTTGACGATTCAAGGCATTTTCAAGGATTTTCTGAAAAACTATTTTTTAGAAAAAATATACCTATAAGTAAGCTTCCTAAAAGAAAATCATAAAATTTTGCTTACTTTTCCCATAAATTTCAATTGCAGAAAATTCATTTAAAAGTGTGAAAATCATGTATTTTAGCTAAAAAATGAGTTTTGCCAGAAAAGCACTCAAAACCCCTTAAAACGTCGAAATATGCAATTAAAACGATTTTAGCACATTTTTCTGAGCTTTTTAATGTTTCATGTTTTTTTCGAAAATAATATAAAATATTCTATAAAAATATTGATTTTTATAGATTTTTAATGGGATTTTTTAAAAATATGTAAATAATTTATAAATATTCAAAAATGCTATAAAACGTTATTTTATTGCATTTTTTGACGATTCAAGGCATTTTCAAGGATTTTCTGAAATACTATTTTTTTAGATAAAATATACCTATAAGTAAGCTTCCTAAAAAAAAATCATAAAATTTTGCTTACTTTTCCCATAAACTTCAATTGCAGTAGAAATTCTATTTAAAAGTGTGAAAATCTTAGTATTTTAGCTGAAAAATGAGTTTTGCCAGAAAAGCACTCAAACGCTCTAAAACGTCGAAATATGCAATAAAATACGATTTTAGCACATTTTTCTGAGCTTTTTAATGTTTCATGTATTTTTCGAAAATACATTGAAATATTCTATAACAATATTGATTTTTATAGATTTTTAATGGGATTTTTTTTAAAATATGTAAATAATTAATAAATATTCAAAAAGGCTATAAAACTTGAGTTTATTGCATTTTTTGACGATTTAAGGCATTTTCAAGGATGTTCTGAAAAACTATTTTTTTAGATAAAATATACCTATGAGTAAGCTTCCTAAAAGAAAATCATAAAATTTTGCTTACTTTTCCCATAAATTTCAATTGCAGTAGAAATTCTATTTAAAAGTGTGAAAATCTAAGTATTTTAGCTGAAAAATGAGTTTTGCCAGAAAAGCACTCAAACCGCTCTAAAACGTCGAAATATGCAATAAAATACGATTTTAGCACATTTTTCTGAGCTTTTTAATGTTTCATGTATTTTTCGAAAATAATATGAAATATTCTATAAAAATATTGATTTTTATAGATTTTTAATGGGATTTTTTAAAAATATGTAAATAATTAATAAATATTCAAAAATGCTATAAAACTTGATTTTATTGCACTTTTTGACGATTAAAGGCATTTTCAAGGGAGAAGCTCAAAAGAAAATCATAAAATTTGCTTTTTATAATTTCAATGGGAATTTTTTAAAAGTGTGAAAATTAAAAATTAGCTGAAAATGAGTTTTGCCGAAAAGCACTCAAAGTCTAAAACGTGAAATATGCCTAAAATACGATTTAGAAACATTTTTCTGACTTTTTAATGTTTCATGTATTTTTCAAAATAATATGAAATATTCTATAAAATATTGATTTTTATAGATTTTAATGGATTTTAAAAAATGTAAATAATTTATAAATATTCAAAAATATATAACTATTTTATTGCATTTGATTTATGATTTTCAAGGATTTTCTAAAAATATTTTTAGATAAAAATACCTATAAGTAAGCTTCTAAAAGAAAATCTAAAATTTTTTTTTTCATAAATTTAAATTGCAAAGAAATTCTTTAAAAGTGTGAAAATCTATGTATTTTAGCTGAAAAATGAGTTTTCAGAAAGCACTCAAACGCTCTAAAACGTCGAAATATGCAATTAAATACGATTTTAGCACATTTTCTGAGCTTTTAATGTTTCATGTATTTTCGAAAATAATATGAAATATTCTATAAAAATATTGATTTTATAGATTTTTAATGGGATTTTTTAAAAATATGTAAATAATTTATAAATATTCAAAAATGCTATAAAACGTTATTTTATTGCATTTTTTGACGATTCAAGGCATTTTCAAGGATTTTCTGAAAACTATTTTTTTAGATAAAATATACCTATAAGTAAGCTTCCTAAAAAAATCATAAAATTTTGCTTACTTTTCCCATAAATTTCAATTGCAGTGAAAATTTAAAATTTAAAATCTTAGTATTTTAGCTGAAAAATGAGTTTTGCCAGAAAAGCACTCAAACGCTCTAAAACGTCGAAATATGCAAAAATACGATTTTAGCACATTTTCTGAGCTTTTAATGTTCATGTATTTTTCGAAAATACATTGAAATATTCTATAACAATATTGATTTTTATAGATTTTAATGGGATTTTTTAAAATATGTAAATAATTAATAAATATTCAAAAGCTATAAACTTGAGTTTATTGCATTTTGACGATTTAAGGCATTTTCAAGGATGTTCTGAAAACTATTTTTAGATAAAATATACCTAAGAGTAAGCTTCTAAAGAAAATCATAAAATTTTCTTACTTTTCCCATAAATTTCAATTGCAGGAGAAATTCTATTTAAAAGTGTGAAAATCTAAGTATTTTAGCTAAAAAATGAGTTTTGCCAGAAAAGCACTCAAACCGCTCTAAAACGTCGAAATATGCAATAAAATACGATTTTAGCACATTTTTCTGAGCTTTTTAATGTTTCATGTATTTTTCGAAAATAATATGAAATATTCTATAAAAATATTGATTTTATAGATTTTTAATGGATTTTTTAAAAATATGTAAATAATTAATAAATATTCAAAATGCTATAAACTTGATTTTATTGCACTTTTGACGATTAAAGGCATTTTCAAGTTTGAAAAACTATTTTTAGATAAAATATACCTATGAGTAAGCTTCCTAAAAGAAAATCATAAAATTTTGCTTACTTTTCCCATAAATTTCAATTGCAGTAGAAATTCTATTTAAAAGTGTGAAAATCTAAGTATTTTAGCTAAAAAATGAGTTTTGCCAGAAAAGCACTCAAAGCGCTCTAAAACATCGAAATATGCAATAAAATACGATTTTAGCACATTTTTCTGAGCTTTTTAATGTTTCATGTATTTTCGAAAATATATGAAATATTCTATAAAAATATTGATTTTTATAGATTTTTAATGGATTTTTTAAAATATGTAAATATTTATAAATATTCAAAAATGCTGTAAAACGTTATTTTATTGCATTATTTGACGATTCAAGGCATTTTCAAGGATTTTCAAAACTATTTTTTTAGATAAAATATACCTATAAGTAAGCTTGCTAAAAGAAAATCATAAATTTTGCTTACTTTTCCCATAAATTTCAATTGCAGTAGAAATTCTATTTAAAAGTGTGAAAATCTAAGTATTTTAGCTGAAAAATGAGTTTTGCCAGAAAAGCACTCAATCCGCTCTAAAACGTTGAAATATGCAATAAAATACGATTTTAGCACATTTTCTGAGCTTTTTAATGTTTCATGTATTTTTCGAAAATAATATGAAATATTCTATAAAAATATTGATTTTTATAGATTTTTAATGGGATTTTTTAAAAATATGTAAATAATTTATAAATATTCAAAAATGCTATATAACGTTATTTTATTGCATTTTGACGATTCAAAGGCATTTTCAAGGTTTTCTGAAAACTATTTTTTAGATAAAATATACCTATAAGTAAGCTTCTAAAGAAAATCATAAAATTTTGCTTACTTTTCCCATAAATTTCAATTGCAGTGAAATTCTATTTAAAGTGTGAAATCTATGTATTTTAGCTGAAAAATGAGTTTTGCCAGAAAAGCACTCAAAACGCTCTAAAACGTCGAAATATGCAATTAAATACGATTTTAGCACATTTTCTGAGCTTTTTAATGTTTCATTATTTTCGAAAATAATATGAAATATTCTATAAAAATATTGATTTTTATAGATTTTAATGGGATTTTTAAAAATATGTAAATAATTTATAAATATTCAAAATGCTATAAAACGTTATTTTATTGCATTTTTGACGTCAAGGCATTTTCAAGGATTTTCTGAAATACTATTTTTTAGATAAATATACCTATAAGTAAGCTTCCTAAAAAAAAATCATAAAATTTTGCTTACTTTCCATAAACTTCAATTGCAGTAGAAATTCTATTTAAAAGTGTGAAAATCTAGTAATTTTAGCTGAAAAAGAGTTTTGCAGAAAAGCACTCAAACGCTCTAAAACGTCGAAATATGCAATAAAATACGTTTTGAATTTTTCTGAGCTTTTAATGTTTCATGTATTTTCGAAAATACATTGAAATATTCTATAACAATATTGATTTTTATAGATTTTTAATGTTTTTTTAAAATATGTAAATAATTAATAAATATTCAAAAAGGCTATAAAACTTGAGTTTATTGCATTTTTTGACGATTTAAGGCATTTTCAAGGATGTTCTGAAAAACTATTTTTTTAGATAAAATATACCTAAGAGTAAGCTTCCTAAAAGAAAATCATAAAATTTTGCTTACTTTTCCCATAAATTCAATTGCAGTAGAAATTCTATTTAAAAGTGTGAAAATCTAAGTATTTTAGCTAAAAAATGAGTTTTGCCAGAAAAGCACTCAAAGCGCTCTAAAACATCGAAATATGCAATAAAATACGATTTTAGCACATTTTTCTGAGCTTTTTAATGTTTCATGTATTTTTCGAAAATAATATGAAATATTCTATAAAAATATTGATTTTTATAGATTTTTAATGGGATTTTTTAAAAATATGTAAATAATTTATAAATATTCAAAAATGCTGTAAAACGTTATTTTATTGCATTATTTGACGATTCAAGGCATTTTCAAGGATTTTCAAAAAAACTATTTTTTTAGATAAAATATACCTATAAGTAAGCTTGCTAAAAGAAAATCATAAATTTTGCTTACTTTTCCCATAAATTTCAATTGCAGTAGAAATTCTATTTAAAAGTGTGAAAATCTAAGTATTTTAGCTGAAAAATGAGTTTTGCCAGAAAAGCACTCAAACCGCTCTAAAACGTTGAAATATGCAATAAAATACGATTTTAGCACATTTTTCTGAGCTTTTTAATGTTTCATGTATTTTTCGAAAATAATATGAAATATTCTATAAAAATATTGATTTTTATAGATTTTTAATGGGATTTTTTAAAAATATGTAAATAATTTATAAATATTCAAAAATGCTATATAACGTTATTTTATTGCATTTTTTGACGATTCAAGGCATTTTCAAGGATTTTCTGAAAACTATTTTTTTAGATAAAATATACCTATAAGTAAGCTTCCTAAAAGAAAATCATAAAATTTTGCTTACTTTTCCCATAAATTTCAATTGCAGTAGAAATTCTATTTAAAAGTGTGAAAATCTATGTATTTTAGCTGAAAAATGAGTTTTGCCAGAAAAGCACTCAAAACGCTCTAAAACGTCGAAATATGCAATAAAATACGATTTTAGCACATTTTTCTGAGCTTTTTAATGTTTCATGTATTTTTCGAAAATAATATGAAATATTCTATAAAAATATTGATTTTTATAGATTTTTAATGGGATTTTTTAAAAATATGTAAATAATTTATAAATATTCAAAAATGCTATAAAACGTTATTTTATTGCATTATTTGACGATTCAAGGCATTTTCAAGGATTTTCAAAAACTATTTTTTTAGATAAAATATACCTATAAGTAAGCTTGCTAAAAGAAAATCATAAATTTTGCTTACTTTTCCCATAAATTTCAATTGCAGTAGAAATTCTATTTAAAAGTGTGAAAATCTAAGTATTTTAGCTGAAAAATGAGTTTTGCCAGAAAAGCACTCAAACCGCTATAAAACGTCGAAATATGCAATAAAATACGATTTTAGCACATTTTTCTGAGCTTTTTAATGTTTCATGTATTTTTCGAAAATAATATGAAATATTCTATAAAAATAATGATTTTTATAGATTTTTAATGGTATTTTTTAAAAATATGTAAATAATTAATAAATATTCAAAAATGCTATAAAACTTAATTTTATTGCATTTTTTGACGATTTAAGGCATTTTCAAGGATTTTCTAAAAACTATTTTTTAGATAAAATATACCTATGAGTAAGCTTCCTAAAAGAAAATCATAAAATTTTGCTTACTTTTCCCATAAATTTCAATTGCAGGAGAAATTCTATTTAAAAGTGTGAAAATCTAAGTATTTTAGCTAAAAAATGAGTTTTGCCAGAAAAGCACTCAAACCGCTCTAAAACGTCGAAATATGCAATAAAATACGATTTTAGCACATTTTTCTGAGCTTTTTAATGTTTCATGTATTTTTCGAAAATAATATGAAATATTCTATAAAAATATTGATTTTTATAGATTTTTATGGGATTTTTTAAAAATATGTAAATAATTTATAAATATTCAAAAATGCTATAAAACGTTATTTTATTGCATTTTTTGACGATTCAAGGCATTTTCTAGGATTTTCTGAAAAACTATTTTTTTTTTATAAAATATACCTATAAGTAAGCTCCCTAAAAGAAAATCATAAAATTTTGCTTACTTTTCCCATAAATTTTAATTGCAGTAGAAATTCTATTTAAAAGTGTTAAAATCTTAGTATTTTAGCTGAAAAATGAGTTTTGCCAGAAAAGCACTCAAACGCTCTAAAACGTCGAAATATGCAATAAAATACGATTTTAGCACATTTTTCTGAGCTTTTTAATGTTTCATGTATTTTTCGAAAATACATTGAAATATTCTATAAAAATATTGATTTTTATAGATTTTTAATGGGATTTTTTTAAAATATGTAAATAATTAATAAATATTCAAAAATGCTATAAAACTTGATTTTATTGCACTTTTTGACGATTAAAGGCATTTTCAAGGATTTTCTGAAAAACTATTTTTTTAGATAAAATATACCTATGAGTAAGCTTCCTAAAAGAAAAATCATAAAATTTTGCTTACTTTTCCCATAAATTTCAATTGCAGTAGAAATTCTATTTAAAAGTGTGAAAATCTAAGTATTTTAGCTAAAAATGAGTTTTGCCAGAAAAGCACTCAAACGCTCTAAAACGTCGAAATATGCAATAAAATACGATTTTAGCACATTTTTCTGAGCTTTTTAATGTTTCATGTATTTTTCGAAAATAATATGAAATATTCTATAAAAATATTGATTTTTATAGATTTTTAATGGGATTTTTTAAAAATATGTAAATAATTATTAAATATTCAAAAATGCTTTAAAACGTTATTTTATTGCATTATTTGACGATTCAAGGCATTTTCAAGGATTTTCAAAAAAACTATTTTTTTAGATAAAATATACCTATAAGTAAGCTTGCTAAAAGAAAATCATAAAATTTTGCTTACTTTTCCCATAAATTTCAATTGCAGTAGAAATTCTATTTAAAAGTGTGAAAATCTAAGTATTTTAGCTGAAAAAATGAGTTTTGCCAGAAAAGCACTCAAAACGCTCTAAAACGTCGAAATATGCAATAAAATACGATTTTAGCACATTTTTCTGAGCTTTTTAATGTTTCATGTATTTTTCGAAAATAATATGAAATATTCTATAAAAATATTGATTTTATAGATTTTTAATGGGATTTTTTAAAAATATGTAAATAATTAATAAATATTAAAAATGCTATAAAACTTGATTTTATTGCATTTTTTGACGATTTAAGGCATTTTCAAGGATTTTCTAAAAAACTATTTTTTTAGATAAAATATACCTATGAGTAAGCTTCCTAAAAGAAAATCATAAAATTTTGCTTACTTTTCCCATAAATTTCAATTGCAGTAGAAATTCTATTTAAAAGTGTGAAAATCTAAGTATTTTAGCTAAAAATGAGTTTTGCCAGAAAAGCACTCAAAACGCTCTAAAACGTCGATATATGCAATAAAATACGATTTTAGCACATTTTTCTGAGCTTTTTAATGTTTCATGTATTTTTTGAAAATAATATGAAATATTCTATAAAAATATTGATTTTTATAGATTTTAATGGGATTTTTTAAAAATATGTAAATAATTTATAAATATTCAAAAATGCTATAAAACGTTATTTTATTGCATTTTTTGACGATTCAAGGCATTTTCAAGGATTTTCTGAAAAACTATTTTTTAGATAAAATATACCTATAAGTAAGCTTCCTAAAAAAAATCATAAAATTTTGCTTACTTTTCCCATAAACTTCAATTGCAGTAGAAATTCTATTTAAAAGTGTGAAAATCTTAGTATTTTAGCTGAAAAATGAGTTTTGCCAGAAAAGCACTCAAACGCTCTAAAACGTCGAAATATGCAATAAAATACGATTTTAGCACATTTTTCTGAGCTTTTTAATGTTTCATGTATTTTTCGAAAATACATTGAAATATTCTATAAAAATATTGATTTTATAGATTTTTAATGGGATTTTTTAAAATATGTAAATAATTAATAAATATTCAAAAAGGCTATAAAACTTGAGTTTATTGCATTTTTGACGATTTAAGGCATTTTCAAGGATTTTCTGAAAAACTATTTTTTTAGATAAAATATACCTATGAGTAAGCTTCCTAAAAGAAAATCATAAAATTTTGCTTACTTTTCCCATAAATTTCAATTGCAGTAGAAATTCTATTTAAAAGTGTGAAAATCTAAGTATTTTATCAAAAATGAGTTTTGCCAGAAAAGCACTCAAAGCGCTCTAAAACATCGAAATATGCAATAAAATACGATTTTAGCACATTTTTCTGAGCTTTTTAATGTTTCATGTATTTTTCGAAAATAATATGAAATATTCTATAAAAATATTGATTTTTATAGATTTTTAATGGGATTTTTTAAAAATATGTAAATAATTTATAAATATTCAAAAATGCTATTAAACGTTATTTTATTGCATTTTTTGACGATTCAAGGCATTTTCAAGGATTTTCTGAAAAACTATTTTTTAGATAAAATATACCTATAAGTATGCTTCCTAAAAAAAAATCATAAAATTTTGCTTACTTTTCCCATAAACTTCAATTGCAGTAGAAATTCTATTTAAAAGTGTGAAAATCTAAGAATTTTAGCTAAAAAAGGAGTTTTGCCAGAAAAGCACTCAAACCGCTATAAAACGTCGAAATATGCAATAAAATACGATTTTAGCACATTTTTCTGAGCTTTTTAATGTTTCATGTATTTTTCGAAAATAATATGAAATATTCTATAAAAAGAATGATTTTTATAGATTTTTAATGGTATTTTTTAAAAATATGTAAATAATTAATAAATATTCAAAAATGCTATAAAACTTAATTTTATTGCATTTTTTGACGATTTAAGGCCTTTTCTAGGATTTTCTGAAAAACTATTTTTTTTTGATAAAATATACCTATAAGTAAGCTCCCTAAAAGAAAATCATAAAATTTTGCTTAATTTTCCCATAAATTTTAATTGCAGTAGAAATTCTATTTAAAAGTGTTAAAATCTTAGTATTTTAGCTGAAAAATGAGTTTTGCCAGAAAAGCACTCAAACGCTCTAAAACGTCGAAATATGCAATAAAATACGATTTAAGCACATTTTTCTGAGCTTTTTAATGTTTCATGTATTTTTCGAAAATACATTGAAATATTCTATAAAAATATTGATTTTCATAGATTTTTAATGGGATTTTTTTTAAAATATGTAAATAATTAATAAATATTCAAAAAGGCTATAAAACTTGAGTTTATTGCATTTTTTGACGATTTAAGGCATTTTCAAGGATATTCTGAAAAACTATTTTTTTAGATAAAATATAAATAAGAGTAAGCTTCCTAAAAGAAAATCATAAAATTTTGCTTACTTTTCCCATAAATTTCAATTGCAGGAGAAATTCTATTTAAAAGTGTGAAAATCTAAGTATTTTAGCTAAAAAATGAGTTTTGCCAGAAAAACACTCAAACCGCTCTAAAACGTCGAAATATGTAATAAAATACGATTTTAGCACATTTTTCTGAGCTTTTTAATGTTTCATGTATTTTTCGAAAATAATATGAAATATTCTATAAAAATATTGATTTTTATAGATTTTTAATGGGATTTTTTAAAAATATGTAAATAATTATTAAATATTCAAAAATGCTATAAAACTTGATTTTATTGCACTTTTTGACGATTAAAGGCATTTTCAAGTATTTTCTGAAAAACTATTTTTTTAGATAAAATATACATATGAGTAAGCTTCCTAAAAGAAAATCATAAAATTTTGCTTACTTTTCCCATAAATTTCAATTGCAGTAGAAATTCTATTTAAGGGTGTGAAAATCTAAGTATTTTAGCTAAAAATGAGTTTTGCCAGAAAAGCACTCAAACCGCTCTAAAACGTTGAAATATGCAATAAAATACGATTTTAGCACATTTTTCTGAGCTTTTTAATGTTTCATGTATTTTTCGAAAATAATATGAAATATTCTATAAAAATATTGATTTTTATAGATTTTTAATGGGATTTTTAAAAATATGTAAATAATTTAAAATATTCAAAAATGCTATATAACCTTATTTTATTGCATTTTTTGACGATTCAAGGCATTTTCAAGGATTTTCTGAAAAACTATTTTTTTAGATAAAATATACCTATAAGTAAGCTTCCTAAAAGAAAATCATAAAATTTTGCTTACTTTTCCCATAAATTTCAATTGCAGTAGAAATTCTATTTAAAAGTGTGAAAATCTAAGTATTTTAGCTGAAAATGAGTTTTGCCAGAAAAGCACTCAAACCGCTCTAAAACGTCGAAATATGCAATAAAATACGATTTTAGCACATTTTCTGAGCTTTTTAATGTTTCATGTATTTTTCGAAAATAATATGAAATATTCTATAAAAATATTGATTTTTATAGATTTTTAATGGATTTTTTAAAAATATGTAAATAATTTATAAATATTCAAAAATGCTATAAAACGTTATTTTATTGCATTTTTTGACGATTCAAGGCATTTTCAAGGATTTTCTGAAAAACTATTTTTTAGATAAAATATACCTATAAGTAAGCTTCCTAAAAGAAAATCATAAAATTTTGCTTACTTTTCCCATAAATTTCAATTGCAGTAGAAATTCTATTTAAAAGTGTGAAAATCTAGATTTTAGCTAAAAAATGAGTTTTGCCAGAAAAGCACTCAAAGCGCTCTAAAACATCGAAATATGCAATAAAATACGATTTTAGCACATTTTTCTGAGCTTTTTAATGTTTCATGTATTTTTCGAAAATAATATGAAATATTCTATAAAAATATTGATTTTTATAGATTTTTAATGGATTTTTAAAAATATGTAAATAAATATAAATATTCAAAAATGCTATAAAACGTTATTTTATTGCATTATTTGACGATTAAGGCATTTTCAAGGATTTTCAAAAACTATTTTTAGATAAAATATACCTATAAGTAAGCTTGCTAAAAGAAAATCATAAATTTTGCTTACTTTTCCCATAAATTTCAATTGCAGTAGAAATTCTATTTAAAAGTGTGAAAATCTAAGTATTTTAGCTGAAAAATGAGTTTTGCCAGAAAAGCACTCAAAGCGCTCTAAAACATCGAAATATGCAATAAAATACGATTTTAGCACATTTTTCTGAGCTTTTTAATGTTTCATGTATTTTTCGAAAATAATATGAAATATTCTATAAAAATATTGATTTTTATAGATTTTTAATGGGATTTTTTAAAAATATGTAAATAATTTATAAATATTCAAAAATGCTGTAAAACGTTATTTTATTGCATTATTTGACGATTCAAGGCATTTTCAAGGATTTTCAAAAAAACTATTTTTTTAGATAAAATATACCTATAAGTAAGCTTGCTAAAAGAAAATCATAAATTTTGCTTACTTTTCCCATAAATTTCAATTGCAGTAGAAATTCTATTTAAAAGTGTGAAAATCTAAGTATTTTAGCTGAAAATGAGTTTTGCCAGAAAAGCACTCAAACCGCTCTAAAACGTTGAAATATGCAATAAAATACGATTTTAGCACATTTTTCTGAGTTTTTTAATGTTTCATGTATTTTTCGAAAATAATATGAAATATTCTATAAAAATATTGATTTTTATAGATTTTTAATGGGATTTTTTAAAAATATGTAAATAATTTAAAAATATTCAAAAATGCTATATAACCTTATTTTATTGCATATTTTGACGATTCAAGGCATTTTCAAGGATTTTCTGAAAAACTATTTTTTTTAGATAAAATATACCTATAAGTAAGCTTCCTAAATTTCCATAAATTTCAATTGCAGTAGAAATTCTATTTAAAAGTGTGAAAATCTAAGTATTTTAGCTGAAAAATGAGTTTTGCCAGAAAAGCACTCAAAACGCTCTTAAACGTCGAAATATGCAATAAAATACGATTTTAGCACATTTTTTTGAGCTTTTTAATGTTTCATGTATTTTTCGAAAATAATATGAAATATTCTATAAAAATATTGATTTTTATAGATTTTTAATAGGATTTTTTAAAAATATGTAAATAATTAATAAATATCTCATTAATAAGTTGAGGAAGCCTAGAGAACAAATGGATTTGACAGTTAAAAATAGGAGAGGAGAGTTATTAAATGGAGAGTTAGAGGTATCGGGAAGATGGAGAGAATATTTTGAGGATTAGTTAAATGTTGATGAAGACAGGGAAGCTGTGATTTCGTGTGTAGGGCAAGGAGGAATAACATCTTGTAGGAGTGTGGAAGAGCCAGTTGTGGGTGTAGGGAAGTTCGTGAGGCAGTGGGTAGAATGAAAGGGTAAGGCAGCTGGGATTGATGGGATAAAGATAGAAATGTTAAAAGCAGGTGGGGATATAATTTTGGAGTGGTTGGTGCTATTATTTAATAAATGTATGGAAGAGGGTAAGGTACCTAGGGATTGGCAGAGACGTGTATTGTTCCTTTGTATAAAGGCAAAGGGACAAAAGAGAGTGCAAAAATTATAGGGGAATAAGTCTGTTGAGTGTACCTGGTAAAGTGTATGGTAGAGTTATTATTGAAAGAATTAAGAGTAAAACAGAAAGCAGGATAGCAGATGAACAAGGGGCTTTAGGAAAGGTAGGGGTGTGTAGACCAAGTGTTTACAGTGAAACATATAGGTGAACAGTATTTGGATAAGGGTAAAGATGTTTTGTGGCATTTATGGATTTGGAAAAGGCGTATGATAGGGTAGATAGGGGCAATGTGGCAGATGTTGCAGGTGTATGGAATAGGAGGAAGGTTACTGAAAGCAGGGAAGAGTTTTTATGAGGATAGTGAGGCTCAGGTTAGAGTGTGTAGGAGGGAAGGGGACTATTTCCCAGTAAAAGTGGGCCTTAGACAAGGATGCGTGATGTCACCGTGGTTGTTCAATATATTTATAGATGGGGTTGTAAGAGAAGTGAATGCGAGGGTCTTGGCAAGAGGTGTTGGGCTAAAAGATAAAGAAGCAAATACAAAGTGGGAGTTGTCACAGTTGCTTTTTGCTGATGACACTGTGCTTTTGGGAGATTCTGAAGAGAAGCTGCAGAGGTTAGTGGATGAATTTGGTAGGGTGTGTAAAAGAAGAAAATTGAAAGTGAATATAGGAAAGAGTAAGGTGATGAGGATAACAAAAGAATAGGTGACGAAAGATTGGATATCAGATTGGAGGGAGAGAGTATGGAGGAGGTGAATGTATTCAGATATTTGGGAGTGGACATGTCGGCGGATGGGTCTATGAAGGATGAGGTGAATCATAGAATTGATGAGGGAAAAGGGTGAGTGGAGCACTTCGAGTCTGTGGAGACAAAGAACCTTGTCCATGGAAGTAAAGAGGGGAATGTATGAGAGTATAGTTATACCAACGCTCTTATATGGGTGTGAAGCATGGGTGATGAATGTTGCAACGAGGAGAAGGCTGGAGGCAGTGGAGATGTCATGTCTGAGGTCAATGTGTGGTGTGAATATAATGCAGAGAATTCGGAGTTTGGAAATTAGGAGGAGGTGCGGGATTACCAAAACGATTGTCCAGAGAGCTGAGGAGGGGTTGTTGAGGTGGTTTGGACATGTAGAGAGAATGGAACGAGACAGAGTGACTTCGAGAGTGCATAAATCTGTAGTGGAGGGAAGGCGGGTAGGGTCGGCCTAGGAAAGGTTGGAGGGAGGGGGTAAAGGAAGTTTTGTGTGCGAGGGGCTTGGACTTCCAGCAAGCATGTGTGAGCGTATTTGATAGGAGTGAATGGAGGCATATGGTTTTAATACTTGACGTGCTGTTGGAGTGTGAGCAAAGTAACATTTATGAAGGGATTCAGGAAACCGGCAGGCCGGACTTGAGTTCTGGAGATGGGAAGTACAGTGCGGCACTCTGAAGGAAGGGTGTTAATGTTGCAGTTTTATAACTGTAGTGTAAAGCACCCTTCTGGCAAGACAGTGATGGAGTGAATGATGATGAAAGTTTTTCTTTTTCGGGCCACCCTGCCTTGGTGGGAATCGGCCGATGTGTTAATAAAAAAAAAAAAAAAAAATTAATAAATATTAAAAAATGCTATAAAACTTGATTTTATTGCATATTTTGACGATGTAAGGCATTTTCAAGGATTTTCTGAAAAACTATTTTTTTATATAAAATATACCTATGAGTAAGCTTCCTAAAAGAAAATCATAAAATTTTGCTTACTTTTCCCATAAATTTCAATTGCAGTAGAAATTCTATTTAAAAGTGTGAAAATCTAAGTATTTTAGCTGAAAAATGAGTTTTGCCAGAAAAGCACTCAAAACGCTCTAAAACGTCGATATATGCAATAAAATAGGATTTTAGCACATTTTTCTGAGCTTTTTAATGTTTCATGTATTTTTTGAAAATAATATGAAATATTCTATAAAAATATTGATTTTATAGATTTTTAATGGATTTTTTAAAATATGTAAATAATTTATAAATATTCAAAAATGCTATAAAACTTATTTTATTGCATTTTTGACGATTCAAGGCATTTTCAGGATTTTCTGAAAAACTATTTTTAGATAAAATATACCTATAAGTAAGCTTCCTAAAAGAAAATCATAAAATTTTGCTTACTTTTCCCATAAATTTCAATTGCAGAGAAATTCTATTTAAAAGTGTGAAAATCTAAGTATTTTAGCTGAAAATGAGTTTTGCCAGAAAAGCACTCAAACGCTCTAAAACGTCGAAATATGCAATAAAATACGATTTTAGCACATTTTTCTGAGCTTTTTAATGTTTCATGTATTTTTCGAAAATAATATGAAATATTCTATAAAAATATTGATTTTTATAGATTTTTAATGGAATTTTTTAAAAATATGTAAATAATTAATAAATATACAAAATGCTATAAACTTGATTTTATTGCATTTTTGACGATTAAGGCATTTTCAAGGATTTTCTGAAAAACTATTTTTTAGATAAAATATACCTATAGAGTAAGCTTCCTAAAAGAAAATCATAAAATTTTGCTTACTTTTCCCATAAATTTCAATTGCAGTAGAAATTCTATTTAAAAGTGTGAAAATCTAAGATTTTAGCTAAAAATGAGTTTTGCCAGAAAGCACTCAAACGCTCTAAAACGTCGAAATATGCAATAAAATACGATTTTAGCACATTTTACTGAGCTTTTTAATGTTTCATGTATTTTTTAAAATAATATGAAATATTCTATAAAAATATTGATTTTTATAGATTTTTAATGGATTTTTTAAAAATATGTAAATAATTTATAAATATTCAAAAATGCTATAAAACGTTATTTTATTGCATTTTTGACGATTCAAGGCATTTTCAAGGATTTTCTGAAAAACTATTTTTTTAGATAAAATATACCTATAAGTAAGCTTCCTAAAAGAAAATCATAAAATTTTGCTTACTTTTCCCATAAATTTCAATTGCAGTAGAAATTCTATTTAAAAGTGTGAAAATCTAAGTATTTTAGCTGAAAATGAGTTTTGCCAGAAAAGCACTCAAAACGCTCTAAACGTCGAATATGCAATAAAATACGATTTTAGCACATTTTTCTGAGCTTTTTAATGTTTCATGTATTTTTGAAAATAATATGAAATATTCTATAAAAATATTGATTTTATAGATTTTTAATGGTTTTTTAAAAATGTGTAAATAATTATAAATATTCAAAAATGCTATAAAACGTTATTTTATTGCATTTTTGACGATTAAGCATTTTAAGGATTTTCTGAAAACTATTTTTAGATAAAATATACCTATAAGTAAGCTTCCTAAAAAAATCATAAAATTTTGCTTACTTTTCCCATAAACTTCAATTGCAGTAGAAATTCTATTTAAAAGTGTGAAAATCTAAGAATTTTAGCTAAAAATGAGTTTTGCCAGAAAAGCACTCAAGCTTAAAACATCGAAATATGCAATAAAATACGATTAATTCAGTTTCAAACTATTTTTAAAATATTATAAGTAAGTTCAAAAATCATAATTGACTTTTCCAAATTCAATTGGAAATTATTAAGTGTAAAATCTAATTTTAGCTAAATAGTTTAGAACATAACCTTAAAACTGAAAATAAAAAATGATTTTAACATTTCTGATTTAATGTCATGTATTTCGAAAATATGAAATATTCTATAAATATTGATTTTATAGATTTAATGGATTTAAAATGTAAATAATTATAATAAAGCTTAAACTTATTTTATTGCATTTACGATTAAGGCATTTTCAGTTTCAAACATTTATAAATACTAAGTCAAAATCATAATTTACTTCATAATTGTGAATTATTTAGGTGAAAATAATTTTAGCTAAAATGAGTCCAACACTCAAACTCTAACTGAAATATGCAAAAATACGATTTTTATATTTCATTTTTGAAAATATAAATATTCATAAATATTGATTTTATGATTTTTAATGTTTAAAAATTTTAATAAAATGCATAAACTTATTTTACATTTGACATACATTTAAGTTTTAACTATTTGTAAATATCTATATAAGCTTCAAAAAAATCATAATTTTGCTTATTTTCCCATAAATTCAATTGCAGTAATTTATTTAAAAGTGTGAAAATCTAAGATTTTAGCTAAAAATGAGTTTTCAGAAAAGCCTAACGTTAACCGAAATATGCAATAAAATGATTTTGCAATTTTCTGACTTTTAATGTTTCATGATTTTTCAAAATAATGAAATATTCTATAAAAATATTGTTATAGATTTTTAATGGATTTAAAATATTAATAATTATAAATATTCAAAGTATAAAACTTATTTTATTGCATTTTTGACGATTAGGCATTTTCAGGATTTCTGAAAAACTATTTTTTGATAAAATATACTATAAGTAAGCTTCCTAAAGAAAATCATAAAATTTTGCTTATTTTCCATAAATTTTAATTGCAGTAGAAATTTATTTAAAAGTGTAAAATCTTAAGTATTTAAGCTGAAAAATTGAGTTTTGCAGAAAACACTCAACGCTCTAAAACTGAAATATGCAATAAAATACGTTTTTAGCAATTTCTAGCTTTTAATGTTTCATGTAATTTTGAAAATAATTAAATATTCTATAAAAATATTGATTTTATAGATTTTTAATGTATTTTTCGAAAATAATGAATATTCTATAAAAATATTGATTTTTATAGATTTTTAATGGGATTTTTTAAAAATATTAAAAATTATAAATATTCAATAATCTGAAAACTATTTTATTCATTATTTGAGTTCAAGGCATTTTCAAGATTTTCTAAAAACTATTTTTAATAAAATATACCTAAATAAGTTGCCAGAAAAGCCTCAAACCGCTCTAAAACGTTGAAATATGCAATAAAATACGATTTTAGCACATTTTCTGAGCTTTTAATGTTTCATGTATTTTCGAAAATATTATGAAATATTCTATAAAAATATTGATTTTTATAGATTTTAATGGATTTTTAAAAATATGTAAATAATTTATAAATATTCAAAATGCTATAAACCTTATTTTATTGCATTTTTGACGATTCAAGGCATTTTCAAGGATTTTCAAAACTATTTTTAGATAAAATATACCTATAAGTAAGCTTCTAAAGAAAATCATAAAATTTTGCTTACTTTTCCCATAAATTTCAATTGCAGTAGAAATTATTTAAAAGTGTGAAAATCTAAGTATTTTAGCTGAAAATGAGTTTTGCAGAAAAGCACTCAAAACGTTTAAACGTCGAAATATGCAATAAAATACGATTTTAGCACATTTTTTGAGCTTTTTATGTTTCATGTTTTTTCGAAAATAATATAAATATTCTATAAAAATATTGATTTTTATAGATTTTTAATGGGATTTTTAAAAATATGTAAATAATTTATAAATATTCAAAATGCTATAAAACGTTATTTTATTGCATTTTTGACGATTCAAGGCATTTTCAAGGATTTTCTGAAAAACTATTTTTAGATAAAATATACCTATAAGTAAGCTTCCTAAAGAAAATCATAAAATTTTGCTTACTTTTCCCATAAATTTCAATTGCAGAGAAATTCTATTTAAAAGTGTGAAAATCTAAGTATTTTAGCTAAAAATGAGTTTTGCCGAAAAGCACTCAAACGCTCTAAAACGTCGAAATATGCAATAAAATACGATTTTAGCACATTTTCTGAGCTTTTAATGTTTCATGTATTTTTCGAAAATAATATGAAATATTCTATAAAAATATTGATTTTTATAGATTTTTAATGGGATTTTTTAAAAATATGTAAATAATTAATAAATATTCAAAAATGCTATAAAACTTGATTTTATTGCATTTTTGACGATTAAGAGCATTTTCAAGGATTTTCTGAAAACTATTTTTAGATAAAATATACCTATGAGTAAGCTTCCTAAAAGAAAATCATAAAATTTTGCTTACTTTTCCCATAAATTTCAATTGCAGTAGAAATTCTATTTAAAAGTGTGAAAATCTAAGTATTTTAGCTAAAAAATGAGTTTGCCAGAAAAGCACTCAAACCGCTCTAAAACGTCGAAATATGCAATAAAATACGATTTTAGCACATTTTTCTGAGCTTTTTAATGTTTCATGTATTTTCAAAATAATATGAAATATTCTATAAAAATATTGATTTTATAGATTTTAATGGTTTAAAATATGAAATAATTATAAATATTAAAATGCTATAAAACTTATTTTGCATTTTGACGATAGGCATTTTCAAGTTTTCTGAAAAACTATTTTTATAAAATATACCTATAGTAAGCTTCCTAAAAAATCATAAAATTTGCTTACTTTTCCCATAAATTTCAATTGCAGTAGAATTCTATTTAAAAGTGTGAAAATCTAGTATTTTAGCTAAAATGAGTTTTGCCAAAAGCACTCAAACGCTCTAAAACGTCGAAATATGCAATAAAATACGATTTTAGCACATTTTCTGAGCTTTTTAATGTTTCATGTATTTTTCGAAAATAATTGAAATATTCTATAAAAATATTGATTTTTATAGATTTTAATGATTTTAAAATATGTAAATAATTTATAAATATTCAAAAAGCTTAAAACTTATTTTATTGCATTTTGACGATTAAGCATTTTCAGGTTTTCAAAAACTATTTTTAGATAAAATATACCTATAAGTAAGCTTCTAAAGAAAATCATAAATTTTTTACTTTTCCCATAAATTTCAATTGCAGAAAATTTATTTAAAAGTGTAAAATCTAATATTTTAGAAATGAGTTTGCCAGAAAAGCACTCAAACGCTCAAAACGTCGAAATATGCAATAAAATACGATTTTAGCACATTTTTGTTTAATGTTTCATGTATTTTCGAAAATAATTGAAATATTCTATAAAAATATTGATTTTATAGATTTTTAATGGATTTTTTAAAAATATGTAAATAATTAATAAATATTAAAAAGCTATAAAACTTATTTTATTGCATTTTGACGATTAAGGCATTTTCAAGGATTTTCTGAAAACTATTTTTAGATAAAATATACCTAGAGTAAGCTTCCTAAAAGAAAATCATAAAATTTTGCTTACTTTTCCCATAAATTTCAATTGCAGAGAAATTCTATTTAAAAGTGTGAAAATCTAAGTATTTTAGCTAAAAATGAGTTTTGCCAGAAAAGCACTCAAACGCTCTAAAACGTCGAAATATGCAATAAAATACGATTTAGCACATTTTCTGAGCTTTTAATGTTTCATGTATTTTTCGAAAATAATATGAAATATTCTATAAAAATATTGATTTTTATAGATTTTAATGGATTTTTTAAAAATATGTAAATAATTTAAATATTCAAAATGCTATAAAACGTTATTTTATTGCATTTTTGACGATTCAAGGCATTTTCAAGGATTTTCTGAAAAACTATTTTTTAGATAAAATATACCTATAGTAAGCTTCCTAAAAGAAAATCATTAAATTTTGCTTACTTTTCCCATAAATTTCAATTGCAACAGAAATTCTATTTAAAAGTGTGAAAATCTAAGTATTTAAGCTAGAAAATGAGTTTTGCCAGAAAAGCACTCAAACGCTCTAAAACGTCGAAATATGCAATAAAATATGATTTTAGCACATTTTTCTGAGCTTTTTAATGTTTCATGTATTTTCGAAAATAATATGAAATATTCTATAAAATATTGATTTTTATAGATTTTTAATGGGATTTTTTAAAAATATGTAAATAATTATAAATATTCAAAAATGCTATAAAACTTATTTTATTGCATTTTTGACGATTTAAGGCATTTTCAAGATTTTCTAAAACTATTTTTTTAGATAAAATATACCTATGAGTAAGCTTCCTAAAAGAAAATCATAAAATTTTGCTTACTTTTCCCATAAATTTCAATTGCAGTAGAAATTCTATTTAAAAGTGTGAAAATCTAAGTATTTTAGCTAAAAAAATAGTTTTGCCAGAAAAGCACTCAAACCGCTCTAAAACGTCGAAATATGCAATAAAATACGATTTTAGCACATTTTTCTGAGCTTTTTAATGTTTCATGTATTTTTCGAAAATAATATGAAATATTCTATAAAAATATTGATTTTTATAGATTTTTAATGGATTTTTAAAAATATGTAAATAATTATAAATATTCAAAAATGCTATAAAACGTTATTTTATTGCATTTTTGACGATTCAAGGCATTTTCAAGGATTTTCTGAAAACTATTTTTTAGATAAAATATACCTATAGTAAGCTTCCTAAAAGAAAATCATAAATTTTGCTTACTTTTCCCATAAATTTCAATTGCAGTAGAAATTCTATTTAAAAGTGTGAAAATCTAAGTATTTTAGCTGAAAAATGAGTTTTGCCAGAAAAGCACTCAAACCGCTCTAAAACGTCGAAATATGCAATAAAATACGATTTTAGCACATTTTTCTGAGCTTTTAATGTTTCATGTATTTTTCGAAATAATATGAAATATTCTATAAAAATATTGATTTTTATAGATTTTTAATGGGATTTTTAAAAATATGTAAATAATTATAAATATTCAAAAATGCTAAAAACTTATTTTATTGCATTTTTGACGATTCAAGGCATTTTCAAGGATTTTCTGAAAAATTTTTTTAGATAAAATATACCTATAGTAAGCTTCCAAAAGAAAATCATAAAATTTTGCTTACTTTTCCCATAAATTTCAATTGCAGTAGAAATTCTATTTAAAAGTGTGAAAATCTAAGTATTTTAGCTAAAAATGAGTTTTGCAGAAAAGCACTCAAACCGCTCTAAAACGTCGAAATATGCAATAAAATACGTATTTAGCACATTTTTCTGAGCTTTTTAATGTTTCATGTATTTTTCGAAAATAATATGAAATATTCTATAAAAATAATGATTTTATAGATTTTTAATGGATTTTTTAAAATATGTAAATAATTTATAAATATTCAAAAATGCTATAAAACTTATTTTATTGCATTTTTGACGATTCAAGCATTTTCAAGGATTTTCTGAAAACTATTTTAGATAAAATATACCTATGAAAGTTATAAATTTGCTTACTTTTCCCATAAATTTCAATTGCAGTAGAAATTCTATTTAAAAGTGTGAAAATCTAAGTATTTTAGCTAAAAATGAGTTTTGCCAGAAAAGCACTCAAACCGCTCTAAAACGTCGAAATATGCATAAAATACGATTTTAGCACATTTTCTGAGCTTTTTAATGTTTCAGTATTTTTCGAAAATAATAGAAATATTTAAAAATATTATTTTTAGATTTTTAATGGGATTTTTAAAATATGTAAATATTATAATATTCAAAATGCTATAAAACTTATTTTATTGCATTTTTGACGATTCAAATTTTCAAGGATTTTCTGAAAACTATTTTTAGATAAAATATACCTTAAGTAAGCTTCTAAAAGAAAATCATAAAATTTTGCTTACTTTTCCCATAAATTTCAATTGCAGTAGAAATTCTATTTAAAAGTGTGAAAATCTAAGTATTTTAGCTAAAAAATGAGTTTTGCCAGAAAAGCACTCAAACGCTCTAAAACGTCGAAATATGCAATAAAATACGATTTTAGCACATTTTTCTGAGCTTTTAATGTTTCATGTATTTTTCGAAAATAATTGAAATATTCTATAAAAATATTGATTTTTATAGATTTTTAATGATTTTTTAAAAATATGTAAATAATTTATAAATATTCAAAATGCTATAAACTTATTTTATTGCATTTTTGACGATTAAGGCATTTTAGATTTTCTGAAAACTATTTTTTAGATAAAATATACCTATGAGTAAGCTTCTAAAAGAAAATCATAAAATTTTGCTTACTTTTCCCATAAATTTCAATTGCAGTAGAAATTTATTTAAAAGTGTGAAAATCTAAGTATTTTAGCTAAAAATGAGTTTTTGAGAAAAGCACTCAAACTGCTCTAAAACGTCGAAATATGCAATAAAATACGTATTTAGCACATTTTTCTGAGCTTTTAATGTTTCATGTATTTTCGAAATAATGAAATATTCTAAAAATATGATTTTATAGATTTTTAATGGATTTTTAAAATATGTAAATAATTTATAATATTAAAAATGCTATAAAACTTATTTATTGCATTTTTGACGATTCAAGGCATTTTCAAGGTTTTCTGAAAACTATTTTTAGATAAAATATACCTATGAGTAAGCTTCAAAAGAAAATCATAAAATTTTGCTTATTTTCCCATAAATTTCAATTGCAGAAATTTATTTAAAAGTGTGAAAATCTAAGTATTTTAGCTAAAAATGAGTTTTGCAGAAAAGCACTCAAACCGCTCTAAAACGTCGAAATAGCATAAAATCGATTTTAGCACATTTTTTAGCTTTTTAATGTTTCATGTATTTTTGAAAATAATAGAATATTCTAAAAATAATTTTATAGATTTTTAATGGATTTTTAAAAATATGTAAATAATTTATAATATTAAATGCTATAAACGTTATTTTATTGCATTTTTGACGATTCAAGGATTTTCAAGGATTTTCTGAAAACTATTTTTTTAGATAAAATATACTATAGTAAGCTCCTAAAAGAAAATCATAAAATTTTGCTTACTTTTCCATAAATTTCAATTGCAGTAGAAATTTATTTAAAAGTGTGAAAATCTAAGTATTTTAGCTAAAAATGAGTTTTGCCAGAAAAGCACTCAAACCGCTCTAAAACGTCGAAATATGCAATAAAATACGATTTTAGCACATTTTTCTGAGCTTTTTAATGTTTCATGTATTTTTGAAAATAATTGAAATATTCTAAAAATATTGATTTTTATAGATTTTTAATGGGATTTTTAAAAATATGTAAATAATTATAAATATTAAAAATGCTATAAAACTTATTTTATTGCATTTTTGACGATTAAGGCATTTTCAAGGATTTTCTGAAAACTATTTTTAGATAAAATATACCTAAGTAAGCTTCCTAAAAGAAAATCATAAAATTTTGCTTACTTTTCCCATAAATTTCAATTGCAGTAGAAATTCTATTTAAAAGTGTGAAAATCTAAGTATTTTAGCTAAAAATGAGTTTTGCCAGAAAAGCACTCAAACCGCTCTAAAACGTCGAAATATGCTAAAATACGATTTTAGCACATTTTTCTGAGCTTTTAATGTTTCATGTATTTTTCGAAAATAATATGAAATATTCTATAAAAATATTGATTTTTATAGTTTTTTAAAGGGATTTTTAAAATATGTAAATAATTAATAAATATTCAAAAAGCTAAAAAACTTATTTTATTGCATTTTTGAGTTTTAAAAGGCATTTTCAAGGATTTTCTAAAAACTTTTTTTTAGATAAAATATACCTTTTTTTTTTTTTTTTTTTTTTTTTTTTTTTTTTTTTTTTTTTTTTTTTTTTTTTTTTTTTTTTTTTGGGACGTTGCATTTTCAAGTTTTCAAAAATTTTTTTAGATAAAATATACAAGAACCCAAAGAAATCATAAAATTTTGCTTACTTTTCCATAAATTTCAATTGCAGGAAATTTATTTAAAAGTTGAAAATTAAGTATTTTAGCAAAATGAGTTTTCAGAAAAGCACTCAAACCCTAAAACTCGAAATATGCAAAAAATCGATTTACACATTTTTCTGGCTTTTAATGTTTCATGTATTTTAAATAATTGAAATATTCAAAAAAATGATTTTATAGATTTTAAGGGATTTTTTAAAATATGTAAATAATTTATAATATTCAAAATGCTTAAAACGTTATTTTATTCTTTTTGACGATTCAAGCATTTTCAAGTTTTCAAAAACTATTTTTTAGATAAAATATACCTTATAAGCTTCCAAAAGAAAATCATAAAATTTTGCTTACTTTTCCCATAATTTAATTGCATAGAAATTCTATTTAAAAGTTGAAAATCTAAGTATTTAGCAAAATGGTTTGGAAAAGACTCAACGCTCAAAACTGAAATATGCAATAAAATACGATTTAGCACATTTTCTAGCTTTAATGTTTCAGTATTTTTCAAAATAATATGAATATTCTATAAAATATGATTTTTATAGATTTTAATGGGATTTTTTTTTTTTTTTTTTTTTTTTTTTTTTTTTTTTTTTTTTTTTTTTTTTTTTTTTTTTTTTTTTTTTTTTTTTTTTTTTTTTTTTTTTTTTTTTTTTTTTTTTTTTTTTTTTTTTTTTTTTTTTTTTTTTTTTTTTTTTTTTTTTTTTTTTTTTTTTTTTTTTTTTTTTTTTTTTTTTTTTTTTTTTTTTTTTTTTTTTTTTTTTTTTTTTTTTTTTTTTTTTTTTTTTTTTTTTTTTTTTTTTTTTTTTTTTTTTTTTTTTTTTTTTTTTTTTTTTTTTTTTTTTTTTTTTTTTTTTTTTTTTTTTTTTTTTTTTTTTTTTTTTTTTTTTTTTTTTTTTTTTTTTTTTTTTTTTTTTTTTTTTTTTTTTTTTTTTTTTTTTTTTTTTTTTTTTTTTTTTTTTTTTTTTTTTTTTTTTTTTTTTTTTTTTTTTTTTTTTTTTTTTTTTTTTTTTTTTTTTTTTTTTTTTTTTTTTTTTTTTTTTTTTTTTTTTTTTTTTTTTTTTTTTTTTTTTTTTTTAAGTTTTTGGGGGTTTTTAAAAAAAAAAAAATTTTAAATTTAAAAATGCAAAAATTTTTTTTTTTTGGAAAAAAGATTTTCGGGTTTTTCAAAAAAATTTTTTTTTAAAAAAAAATTCCAAAAGAATAAAAAAAAAAAATTTTTTTTATTTTTATTTTCAATTCGAAAAAATTTTTTTTAAAAAATTTGTTTTTTAAAAAAAAAAGATTTTAAAAAGTAAAAAAAAAATCAAAATATAAAAAAATAGATTTTAGAAATTTTAAAAAATTTTTAAAAATTTTTTTTTTTTAAAAAATAAATATTCTAAAAAAAATTTTATTTTTTGTTTTTAATTTTTTTAAAAAGTAAAAAATTTAAAAAATTTAAAAAAAAATTTTAAAAAATTATTTTTTTTTTTTTGCCCGGTTTTTTAAATTTCTAAAAATTTTTTTAATAAAAATCCCT